>JANRGW010029724.1:0-103336 GCA_024733675.1 Psilopsiagon aymara
GAGAGACTCCTTCTTCAAAGGCAGGGAAGCCCCTTCTCCATCCCCTCCCTCCCGTTCCCACCAAGGCACCCTCCCCCAGCAAGCACCTACACCCGCCATCCCACCCCATGCACCAGTCTGGGCCTCAGCCCCCGTTGCTCCATGCACAGCCACCCCACAGCGGGAGGGGGGGTTCTCCTCCCTCAGACCCAGGGCATAGCGTCGCCCCCCATCCCCTGCACCTCTCTGCCTATGTACGGCTGGCACCTGCTTTGAGGGAGAAAAAGGGGTAGAAGAGGGGGTCTCTCCTGAACTGCTTGCAGATCTGGTGCATATGGTGCACTTCTTCTCCAGGATTGAAACCCCGAGATGGAGGAACGTAACTGAGAAACTCAGCCTAATCCCTCCTGCTGGGAACTGCACCCCTGGTTACCCCACAGGATTGACCGCTATCCTCCTCCTCTCCTCCGGCAGGGCTTCGCACCCTCTCAGTCATCTCCCCCGTCTCCCCTTCCTTAGCGTTGCTACTTCCATAAGGATATATTGTCTCGTTTAAGCAGTAAGTATCTCAGTACTCAATGATCTATATCCGTCTTCGTTCAGGTAATTGTTTTTCTGCCTCAGGGGTAAATCCTCTTGAGCTCCAGAATACAGTTACACCCTTGGATCAGTCTGAGTGCTTGTGGACAGGTTGGGTGCAGCTCTTCCCTACACGTTAGTAACCCTCAGCTAAAAAAACCCGTCATCTGCACCACGTTGCAATTGAGGAGTTAAGAGCCAGAAAACGCTCAGCTATTCCCGTGTTCGCTCGCTCCCTGTTGCATAAATAACTGTTTCTTTCTGTTTGTCATAATGTAATTTATGCACCAACACAAAACCCGTGTGTTGGTCTCTACTTGTAATATGCTTTCCTTTTTGTAATTTTTATATTGTATTTGCTAAATAGTACATCAGGATAACTTCCAATCAGCACATAAGAAAAACTCCTTCAGCTCATGCGAACTAGATCTTGATCTGGCACAGCAGAGAGCTCGGTCCTTAAGTCATTAACAGGCAGAACAGCAAAGAAAAACAGCTGGAAATGCTGTTGAAGACTCAGAGAAAGCTGTCAGTCCAGCCCAGGTCCACCCCCACACTGGGAATTTGGAAGGACCAAACAACTGACAGGAAAAATCAGGATGAGGGTGAGAGCTGTAGCTGTAGACAGCCTTTTGCACTTGAGAGGAGGAGGAGGAGGGGAGCATGACAGCTGGGGCTGTATGGGGAAGATTGGCACAAAGTGGATGGTCAGCATGAAAGTGAGTTATCGGGCATTAAACACAGTTGCCACAGGGGGTTTGAGGAGACAAGGAGGCAGCCGAAACCTTGTGGAAGGGATAAAGCACCAGAGACTGTCTGAAGCTCTGCCTAGTGACTGACGTCACTTTTGGTGGCTTGCTGCCGGGGCAAGAATGTTGTCAAGGGTTTTAGTAAGTGGGTGGGATGCTAAAAAGCTTGTTTCTTAGAGAAGTGGAGCCTCGTTATCTTGAGTTCTGGAAAAGCATAAAGGCTGTTTACTATTTTCTGAAGGGAAAACCATGAGCAGTGGGGAGTTCTCCCTAGTTTGCAGAAGGAAGTCAGTGCATAAGCTCTTGCTGACACTGCTGGAATGAATATTTATCTAAATGTAACTTTTGGGTGTATCTACTAAAACCCCAAACAATCAGAAGTATGCTTGAGGAGTTGAACAGATTCTCACCCCTCTCATTGATTCCCTCCCGAGGGTTAAATGTCTTGCAAGTTGAAATTTCTATTTAGAAAAAGCATCTAGGTCATGGTGTGAAAAACATTCAGAAATAGAAAGCATCTTTCCAGGATCCCAAATTTGATAATTTGATCCAAATTTGGTAATTTGATCCTGCCTGTCTTCCTTTTTGCTTCAAACTGTACAAAATAATTTCACTTTTGGCCTGAGATGAAAACCAGAAAATATCACTAAAAGTAATGATGGTAATAAATACACTGGAAGCTACGAAGAGGTGCGACCACTAGCTGAGAGTGAAATACCCCCTGCTGCCACGGGAGGCCACAGCTCGTATTTTTGTGTCGGAGGTCTGTTCCACTGTGTAGCGAGGAATGACTAATAGTCTAATTTTCCTTCCCTCAGAACTTTGCTGTTTTTAAACTGTAATTTGGTCTTTCAAAAATGTTGCTCTTTCTGCCTTTCCGTGTTTATCATCATACTTCATGCTGACATACAGAGAATGTCCATAAGCAGAACAGGAGTCTGAGAAACACTTTTTCTCCCAAGAGAGGTGACAGATATTTAGCAAGGAGATATTTTTGTCCTACAAAAATTGTCAGGATTTCCTAAGTCTTTCTCTTCTCTTTGGGGACAAACCAGAAAGCTTTCAACATTCATAATGAAAAATGAAGGCGGGTAATCAAGTGATTCTCTTACAGTGGTTTGGTGACTGGGATACTCGCACTGGGTGTGGAAGATCCAGGTCCAAGTCATGGCTGTGCCATTCCCTCTCATCCCACATGTTACTGCCTGTTCTAGGGCGGATCAGTCTCTCTTCCTGGAGCTGCTCTGCTTTGTCTGGTCACTGGAAAAGGTTCTTGAACCTGGCAAATGCCTTATTCACCAGATACTACTTTAGATCAGCCAGTACTGGCCTATTTGTGCCAATTAGAATAGCTCCAGTACAGCTGCCTCTTTCTTCTTCCTGGCTTCCACAATTGATAGGACTGCATGCAGTTGAAGCTGACCTAGCTGCTCAATTCCAGTTTTCACTTGGCTCCCTGAGGCAGATTTCTACCTCAGCTTCTATGCCAGCACTCATGCTCATCTCATCCTCTGTGAGCAGGTTGGGGCAGCAACGCTGGTGGAAAATGATTCATTTTTTTTGGTAGAACTAGCTTTGTTTGTGTCTGGATTGTCTCATTATGGAGTGAGTTCAATGTGAGTGCCAGCATAGTGGAGGTGGCAGACATGCAGATGGATGGCAGGACATGTCAGTGCCACCTTGGATTGTTTTACACTACTGTGGAGCTGCAGGCTTAGGCAGAAGTTCCTGCTCTACCTAATCTTAACCATCTGGGTAGGAGTTTGGAGGAGATTTTCCCTTCTCTCTTACTGCATCAACAACAAACTTGATACAGACCCTAAAGAGCTTTTCTCCATATCATCAAAGTCAGTTAACTCTCACGATGACAAATCAGTTTTCTGACCAAAATCCCTGTATTTCATCTTAAAATTTCCTCTCTAGTTGTAGGGGAAGAAAAAGTCTGACTTTATATTTTACTAGAACCACATACGTTAAAGCAACCAGTTAAAAATCCTACCCCTGAACCACACAAGTGCATTGTGCTCTTGTTGGTGACAGAAGTCATGCAACTCCCTGATATGCCAAAGCCCAGTTTTGTCTCAGGACTTCTTAGCATTCCCAAGCACACAGGCACTGGAACTGATCCGCATGCTCTGGTGACACAGAGAATAACTATGGTTCATCTCCCTATGGACAAAGGAGAGCTGGTTTGAGCTTGCATGCATGCTGCAAAGAAGGGGCTCATGTGGTTGCAGGCTGTTCCCAGGTTCACTGCACTGCTGTTGGAAAAGATTTTAAATGTTGGCTGACCTCGTCCATGGTTGCATTAAAAATGTGGTAATTGCTGTGAGTTTATAATAAGTTTATTACAATTATCTCATTTATGTTGGGTTCGGAGGATTAATTAATTGTATTTTTAGGCATAGGAATTTGGAAAAATTATTAATCATTTGTATTAAGATTTTTTTGTGTACATCTGAACTCCAAAGCAATTGTTAGAATAAAGCTGTGCAAAGAGCTTGTCTTCAAATGACATTGAAATGCATTTTTTAATGTTCTTTTACAGCAGTTTTTAGAAATTAGACCTCCTCTTCCAGAAACTAAAAAGAGAAGCAGTAGTCCAGCAGATCCTATTCATGAAAAATCCCCCAAACCCTTCCAGTCAGTGGGAGTTTCACACCAAGAAAGGCCACAAGATGAGGTAAGAAGCACTGTTTTAGTCTGAGCTAACCAAATTTGTGGAGAAGTGTGAAGCCAGTAATAGATTTGAATAATGTTATACCTAGTCAAGGGTATTTTCATCCTTCAGGTTCATTCAGGTTCTCTCCGTTCATGTGTGGCTTTTAGCAGTGTTTTTGACAATGGGTGTGTCTGTGCAAGTTTTATTTCTGGGTTTTGACTTTTTAGTGGGAGATAAGTGGAACTCCTCATCCCTAATATTTTTAGATCTTAAAGGCCAAGAGCACATCTGTTCTCCTGAACGTCCTTCATCAAAATATCTTAATTATATCTGCTGGGGCTGGCAGCCTTACCAATAACTAAAAATGTGCAGAACCTCCTATTATGAGATCCTTGCATTTTGGTGCTTTGAACCTTTTGATGTTACATTTTTACTTACTGTGACCATCTTCCACAGACAAGCTATTTTTTATTTACTGGAAACAATCATCAGTTTCTTAAGCTTAAGAAAAGAGTATTGAATTCCTATTAAAGGGAAACAGAAAACCTATCCTTGGGAAGCCTTGGTTTCTGTTGATATGAGTTGAAATTTGTGAGGGCTTAATTTTTGACATACTTATGAAAACCCATAGAAATTATAGGCCTTTTTCCACTCTCTGCAATACACACAAACGTTAGACTTAGATTTTAGCATCTAAAATCCCTGAGCTGCTGCCCATGGAGAGAACGCATGCTCTGCTCAGAGCTAAGAGAAACAATATTGATACTGCAGCTATAAAAACTGCCTGGTCCAATTCTAGGCACTGTGAATAAAGGCTGCTTCTGCTGTAACCTCAGTGATCCTTGTGCTGGGTCCCAGCAGGATAATGAGAAAACTACTTGGTTGAAGAGCAGAGGGGGCAAGATTCAAGGAAGATTCAAGAGGGAGAAGTCTATTTTTGGACAAGGAAACTGCTATGAAGAAAGGAACTCCCCCACACCTGGGTGCTTTAGGAAACAAAGAGTTGGAAAAGTCTTGCAAAATGGAGCACTGGAGCTAGGAGGAGGGGTGGGAGACTAGGATTGTATGAGAATCCAAAAGATGAAGGGCCTGGGGAATGGTAGGATGCTGAGATGTGAACTGCAGGAGGGAATGGAGAGGAATAACGTGTCTAGGAAATACTAGGCTGAGGAAATTGTGGGGAATTACAAGTTGAAGCTGGTAGAAAAAGGGTGAAACAAAGGAATGAAGCAGAGAGATTGGTCGAGGACTTGGAGGTCAGGGTATGCCCAGATGAAGTGGGTCAGACTGGGAGAGCAGGAGGGCAAAACCTAGTCCTTGCTGGGTAAGGAAACCATGACTGGGCTGAAAAACCAGGCAAACAGAGACTGGGTAGAACAAGGTGGCACACTGGGATGGGATCTCCATTGGCTGCATACTGGAAGGATACTTAATCAGATTTGTGTATGTTACTGCTTACTGTTCTATTTGATCCTGTGAAATAGGAGATGCTGACAGTATAAACAGTGGCTATTTTTACTGAAAATTTGCTAGTTTTTAAAATTGTTCTCCCCGCAAATAATGTTGCTCTTAGCCTTTTTAAGATTCAGATTGTACAGGAAGAGGGATAAAAAATTATCTATCTATCTGTCTGTCTGTCTATCAATCTATCTATCAATCTATCTATCTATCTATCTATCTACCTACCTACCTACTTACCTACCTACCTACCTATCTACTTACCTATCTACCTATCTATCTACCTACCTACCTGCCTACCTATCTCTAAAAGAGCAAAAATTGTTGTAGCTTGAGGAAATACAAAGGTTTGGTCAACATGTTTGCACCAGCTATTCCTGACTTCACCACTTGCAAACTGATCACCGCTGGCAGCATAGAGAAGAGATGACTGTAAGCAATTTATTTCCTAAATAGAAAGAAGGTCCTGTAGTACCGTATAGGACCTTTTGCAATACAGGTGCCAGCCTCCCCGGAGGCTTCCCCGCTTTTCTGGTCAAACCGTGCTACAGCCAGTGCCCTCTGCTGTCCAGGATAGTGCTGCGCTAAGAGATGCTAACTCAAATTCACACAGGCATCCTTCAGAGTGCTGTCCTGTTTTGCATGCATGCTGTTTCTTTCTAATACACGTGTTTGCATAAATTCAAAGAAGTTAGATTCTCTTCTGCTGCTGAAGGTGACTATTTGTATTCCCTGTTGTAGTACTTCTATTCTTTGAACTCAGATCTAACACAATCAAACGAATTTTAGATGATCTTTGTTTCTCTGAATTGGAGGGTTTGTAACCAGCCTGAAGAAATTGTTTGCTCTGCACCAGTAGACTGATCACCTTGCAGTGAGCTTGGCAACATGAAATTTTTCACTTAGTTTCTCTTCCACTGCTTCTAGTGGCCTGTAATAAAGACATATCATTTTTGGAATGTGACTCAGTGGGAAATGGAAGGTAAATAAGACAGTCATGCTGCCAAAACATCTGTATTGTATAAGAAATGAAGAGAAGGCAACATCCTATTAGCTGGTAATATAAGGGTAGACACTGATTAGTGAATCTCCTTTCTAGGGTTTGAAATGACTAATTCCTTAGTCTCTGTGGGAGCTGCTTTCAGCTGAGGCAGTTGTGGAGGGACACTCCAGGTGGGTGTTTTTCTGTGATGCCTTTCTATGGTCTCAGTCTACACAACTGCTGCCTCTGTGAAGCTGGAAGAACTCATCACAGGGGGAAAGAGCAGCTTTTATTTGAGTTCAATTCCTTCCAGGTCTTTGGCTCTGGTTACTCTGAAAACCAGCAGATGTGCTGGAAGCTCAGCACTGAAATGTTCAGAGCAAATCAGCTGAGTTGCTGGGAAGTGGCTTGTCATGTGGAGGGTTTGGGTCTTCATACGATTCAAAAGACTGGGAGGGAGCCATGGGATGTTGTGAAGAAAGCTTGAGAGTGGTCAGGGGGTGAAAAATCATGGGCGAAAAAAGGTACTTTGAGAATAGTGAGGCATAAAAATGCTCTTATGGAGGGTGTGTGGGGGATTCTGGAACACCAGCAGTGATGTTTGAGGTCATTCTAATGTTTTCAGACATCACTGTTCTGAGATCAGTGAACTACCTGACTATTCTCAGAACTTTGAATAGCACATAGATTCAAGTCACTGGTGGATCTGAAGGTGCCTTGGTGCTTTTTCTTAATCAGAGTGTATAAATCTGTATCACATCTATGTACAGTGCAGATAATGATGCCTTTTCCAGAGCTGTTTACTACATTGCCTTTCTGTGTTTACTTCCTTTCCTAAATTATGCAGCATGGCTACATGTGAAGTGACATTCTTACCAGGGAAGAACTTATTTGTGTCAAACTTGCAGTTTTCTTCATGCAAGGAGGAGGGATTGCACCCAAACATTTATATAGTTGCTGTGAGACACTGCTGAATGTGAAGAGATGCAGCACTGATGCCCCACTTGCCCTCAAGATTGTAGTGATTCACTTCTGAGAACCCCAGTGCTAGTCAGAGGCGCCTATACTTTCCTTTCTGTAGAACTGCTAGCTTCTGCTTTCAGAAGCACTCTTGGCTGACAGGAACCAGTTTTATTCTTCTGGAGAGAGATTAAATGAGTTTCTTGAGACCAGTGCTAATATTTTAGATGTCTTATCTGCACAATGGTTTCTTTTCCTTATAGAAAGGGGAGCATAGTGATTACTGCAAATAATGGCAATATCCTTAGGCTCCTGCAGGCTTTTCACAATGCAGATTTCTAGTGGCTCTCTTATAAATTACAGCTGATCTTTTGGAGGAGGGAAGAAGAGGAATGGGCTCAGGTTGAGCTGGAACTCTGGACTCATTTCCTGTCAAATTTCCCTGCTTGCTTTCAAGATATGCTGTCACCCAGCAGCATTGCCTACTTTTGGCAGACACATGATTTAGAACACGTACTGACCTGTCAAGCTCTGTGCACAGCAGCATCTTTGACTCCCAGCACAGGCTCATTGTTTCCAGCTCCAGGGAGAATGAGAATTTGCACGTTTCAGTGCTGCCTAAGTGGCGATGTCAGGATGTCAGAGGCTGACAGTGATGATTGTGCCACAAGGAGAGGAAGACAGATGGGTTTGACATAGCAGCAGGCTGTAACTGTCTAGTTTCATGTGCTCAGTCTAATGCCAAAGGAAATCAGCTTTAGCCAGGGCAATTAATTCATTTCAGTCCAACTTGGTAGTTTGGCTAAAACTGTTTTACTGAAGTCCTCTCCATAAGGAAAGGTGAATTACACCAACACAGCTGGGCTCAGCAATTAGGACCACACATACAGCTTAATGCAAGCTTATAGGGCAAGTGTTTAGCACTTCCAGCTTGAACTTCTACAGTACAAATAGGTGACTATCTCACAGTTATACACACAAGAGGAGGAGCTCGGAGGGAGTTTGGGAGAACACTTCATTCATTTGAAAATGTAAGACTTCGTAGCTGCTCATTTCTCTGCCTGGCTGCAATGGCAGGAGAGCAGGGGGGAGGGTAAATATATATGGGATTATGTAAATTTATGGGCCTTTTGCTGGACCTAGGTCGTTGAGGGATTTAAACCAAAAAAGACTATCTCACTGAAAGCCTCTGTTGCCTGTCAGTTCTTTAAAGTTAGCAGCAAACAGAAACTCAGAATACTTTAGAAAGCCCCTACTTTGTAGAGACTTCTTCAGCTATAAAATCCTGTTGTCTTAAACAGGGTTGTGTAACAGGCTTCAGGTGAGCCCTCTGGGAAGGCCAAGAATGGGATCAGCCTTATGTTCAGATGTTCCATAAGGAAATGCTTCTAGGCTCTCCTCATTCTCTCAACAAATCTCTGAAGGCAGTTTGCCTGCTTTGCTTATACCACTGGGTGATCCTTTATCACATTCCCTTTTTTTTCCATCTTCCCCACTGTCTCTTTGTTCCCCCTTTTTCCTTCACTGTCTTCTCCAAACTTATACTGATGAGATGTTTCATACCACGATGCTAGTACTATATGATATATATCATTAAGACTGAAACCAGCAAGGAGAGAAGGCATGGATCGGAGCTATAACTGTCCTTCCCAAAACCAGCATTCTTGCTCTGGCTCCACTCTGACTATATTCTTCAGTGGAGGCACAGTGAATACCCTGCATGTGTACTTCCTTACCTTTGGAGCCATAGTTCATCTAACGTTGTCTTATCAGAGTCTACTGGAGATGGTGATGCCTTATGAGATAGAACATTCACAGGCTTTTTCATGGGCTCATTGTTTTTGAGTGAACCTGTGATAAAAGAGAAACCCAAGAGGGTGTTAAACCAGTCATATTCTTAAGGGTCATCTTTAGTTCTACTAGAAGTAGTGATTTGCTTACACCAAAGGCAACAGGAAGACCACAGCCACAAAGACAGCTATATTTTAGCTTGGATTTTTCAAACAAGATCAAAGTGTCATCAGCTTGCAGAGTACAAAATTGTACAGCCTTTGTCAGAGCTGCAAATGCAGTTGAGAAACGGTGAAGATAGGTATACATTATCAGTTCTTATCAGTGCAAGTAGCACTTTCACCACTGAAGACTGGTGATGAATGTTGGGTCCCAATATTTTTGGTTAATTTCCCAGTGATTTTTGGTGCAATTCTTTAAGCAGAAGAGGTTTAGCAGTATGTGCCTGTGCATGCCAACACTTGGCTCCCCAAGTTATTATTGCTCTGCTTTCAGGAGCACAGTAGATATTCAGTTTACTGCTTAAGTCAAAGCTAGATCTGGGCGAGGCAAGGGCTTTACTTTTAATTGCTTCTCCCATTTCCCTCAGATGAATCTCTGATCCTTTCACAGGGAGCCAAAGTTTTCTTAAGTCCATGGCTTACTACTGCAGTAGTTGGCGGGAGAGGGTGCATCTCACTTTTCCAATGAAGCTTGTCTGAGGCTTGTTGATAAATGGCCTTGTTGGTTTTTAGTAGAAATATTTTGGTTTAAATCATAATTCTGTTTGCACTTCAAACTGGTGACAGCACAGGCAGGCCAACGCTCTGACTGAAGCTTTTCTCACTGAAGGTTTCTGATGCACCCTCTTAGTCAGTGCTACTGACTTATGAAGGGAAATGGTGAAATTCAGACTTTTAAAACTCCCTAAACCAGTGCCAAGGGCTTATGAAATGCTGTTTGAGTTATTCTCTTTGCCTTTTCAATAATTTAAACACTTTATCCTTCTGTTAGAGGAGATTGCTAAAAAACCAAACTCTTTCTCAGTTAAAGGAAAACATCTATTATATTTTACAGCTCCTAGGCTATATGCCAAAGCCAGGCTGGTGCAAAGGGTGCCTATGTAAAAGCCTTTCTCTGTGCTGGATTTACATCCTTTTAAATTAATTTTTGTGCTCTCATTTCTTGAATCCTTGTTTTTTCCCACTTTGCATCCTACTCTGTATTTTCCCCTGTATCTTTTCCTCTCTTGCTTTCTTCTTTCTTTCTTTTCTTTCTTTCTTCCCCCCTCCCAGTCATTCCCTAGCAGAAATGGGAACAGGTTAACATTTGAGCTTGATGCAGGCTCTTGAATAGCTGCTGTTCAAATGAGTTTGAAGTCAAGATAAAAGAGCTCACCCATCCCTTGCTTCCATGCACGTCAGCAAATCTGTCAGGAGAAGTTTCTGCTACAAATAAGGCTGGTGTAGAAGCACTTGCTGTCCAGTTTCAGGGAGAGGGGATGGAATCAATGGAGTAGAGGGAGATGGTAGAAGAGCTGCTTACACACTCCCAGCTGAATTTAAAAGATAGAGCTCTGAGCTGGACTTGCTACAGTCATACTGGAGAAAGAACTATTGCTCCTAGACCAGGTCTTGCTGTATGGGCCAGAGAAAAGAAATGTTCCCAGTGTGTCTTGCTGAACAATTGCAGATATGGAAGAAAAAGCCCTGTTTGGAACAGATCCTATTTCAAGCAGTGGTAACAGGGAGGGGGGTGGGTGAGAGAAGCACAGGTCAGCTTCAGTGGATGCTCAAATGAGTTGCTAAGAGAGGAGCCCTTCTTTTTGCTTGTCCTTCCTCAATGACACTGTCTAGACAGAAGGGATGTCCTCCTGTGCTGTTGTCCTGATGCCGTGATGCTGCAGACGCGTGAAGAAAGTCTGTCCTCCTGTGCTGGTCCTGCTGCAGTGGCATCAGCAGGTAACAGGGCTGAAGTCCTTCTCAGCAGTGGTCTGGATGCTGTGATGCTGAGGGAGCAGGAGAGAGGGCAAGTCCCTTCTGTGCATGTTGTGCAGCAGTGCTCTGGGGAGGTGGTGAGGGGAGGGCTCTGCTCTGGTCCTGATGCTGCACTGGCAGGGTGGAGAACAGCTCTGCTCTGGCATAGGCAATGCTCAGTTTATCCACAAACCTCATTGCAACAGTACCAGAATATTAAACAGGCACTCTTTGCTCTGCTGCTGCCTGCTTGGAAACTTTGAGAAAGGAGGAAACTTTCCTCCTGTCCATGCCACAGGGTTGAATGGGCCTTTATCCTGCTGAAACAGCGTGGCTCCTTTGGCAAGGTAGGCAGGAGACACCTATTTTTCTTGGGGATATTTCCCAGACCTCCTTTATTTTGGGCTAGAGGATGTCGGTTCCCATAGAGAACTTGGTCTGCTTTCAGGGGCTGAAGCGCTGTGCTTTACTACTGCATAACAAAGCAACAGCTTTCTATGGCTTGCATAGCACTCAAACATAGAATCATAGAATCATAGGTAGGGTTGGAAAGGACCTTAAGGTCATCAAATTCCAGCCCCCCTGCATGGGCAGGAGTAGTGTTGTATCATTTTGACTCATGCAGCTAGCTGAAGTTCAGAGTTCAGTGCACTGTTTCTGTTAGATTATAATCTGAAGCTAGGATAGGTGTCTTTGCTGCAATTCCTTTTAATTACAAGGAGTTCTAAAATTCAGTTTCTCTGAACAGCCGTGGGATGAAGCAAAGGGCATTTTCTGTGTTCACTGTTCCAGGTCTTTCTCATCTGGCATTTAAATTGAAACCACTTCCAGTTTTCTCTTGCAGCCCTGTTTCCAGTACTTCAAGTGCGTTCCAATAGCTCCTTCCTGGTGTCACTCTTCAGCTCTCATCTCTCTTGTTTCTTTCACAGACAAGGTGCCAGCTTAGTGAACACCTCGCCTTGCAGTCATGCTCTGTTCACACTCAGAGAAAGCAAACTCATTCCATTTCTGCTGAAGCCATTGCTGAGTGCATGTATGTTCTGGACAGTGTTCCTGTTATTTCAGCCTCCCAGTTCAAAGGGAGCTTAGGTGTTTCTTACAGCTGTCTGCAATGCAAGGTGGCAGCAACTGTATTTTCAGGGAAGTCTTGCTCTCCTCTCACAGAAGCCCATTGCAATTTCCAGCAGTTTGGTCCCTCAGTGTGCTGCACTGACCATTTCCTTGCCAGCTTGTTCCTTGTATGCAGTTACTTCTATAGATCTCACTGCTTTTGAATATATGTCCTTTCTGCTAACTAAAGAAGTACCTACTTCATTGACAGCTTCACGTTCTTCCCTGTTTAAATTATTCTTCTCTTAGAGAGTGGAGGGGTGGCAGAGCAGAGTCCCACATTTAGATCCTCTGCTGTGAAGCATGTTTAAGTATCCAACCATTTTGCATTACCAAGCTGAGTGAAGAAGGATGGCACCTCTATGCCAGCTGTGCCGTAAGGCAGGGATGTTCTGTAATGTGAATGTGCTGACTGGTGAGCTGCTTTCTACCTCCCTGTCCTCTTTCTAATCTCATCAACTCTTATAGTTCTTAATCTCACTGGAAAAGGAAGTGTTATGCTGTTTGGGACAGCACTCACCTGTAGCATGCCCCACATGCATTGCCTCTCTTGAAGCCTTTCTTTTCTCCTTGCTTGGCAGCCTCATGGACCGGTAGTACCTGGAGTTTCTTTGAATGGCAATGTAATGTGTGTTCCTCTCATGGGTCATGGGGTTAGCATCTTCTGAGTCTTCCTCACCTTCAGAGACTGAACCTGACTCTCTCAGTGCCTGCTGAGAAAGGTCCTCCCAGTGCCCATCAGAGGAGAGCCTGTGTGTGGCTTCTCTCCCATGCCCATCCATGGCTTCCAGATCTTGTTTCTATGGCAACTGAGAGGATGGATCAGCAGCAGAGCAACAGAAGACAGGTAGCATCCACAACTCCATCAGCTTCATCTGAATTAGAGCTAGAGATGGACAAACAAAACACAACAAAATAGGAAAAGAGAGGAAGAAGTTCTGGTTAGTTCAGAGGCTGTAGTGAATTATCTCATTAGGATAACAGGGATTTCTCAGGATTTTTTGTCTGAGCATTCTGAGATCATCACCTTATAAGCCTTATTATAACATCCTGAATGTTGCTTTGACATGCTCAGGATTGTCTTGCCATGATATATTGTAGTGCTATAGCTGTTACTGGAAAAGTGTCCTATTTGCTGAGTTGAGGACTGCTCCCTTTGTTACTTGTGAGTAGACTGGTTTTCAGTGGATACAAGTGATGGCCACGTCCTTTTTTTTATGAGAGTGAAAATGTTACAGAGTAGAAAGTAAAAGCTGAAGAGAAAGCTCTGTCAGTCAATTATCTGTGTACTTGTCCCTGTAATAGAAGTATAATGCATTTTACAGGGCTGGTGCCTTCTAACATTTATTAACAAAACTCCTGTGGTGCAGATAAATTAAAAAAAATCTGTAACTATCAATAAGTGAAGGTAGAAGAGACAAGATTATGTAGTATGGAGAGTGCAAAGACCTGATTTTGGTTCCCAGAGTAGCCCTCAAATAATAATGTACCCCTTCAGTGGCATAAGGACTTCAGCACAGGGGTCCCACTACTCTGCTTGCTTGTCAGTACATGGACTATGCCAGTACTCCTAAGCATTTTTAAGGGCCAAATCACTACAACAGCAAAGCAGCAGTTGATCCTTCAGCCTTTGCAAGACTGGGTAAAATGTGAACTGATTACTTAAGCATTCACTGCTGGCTTTGTCTCATTGAATTCTCATAGCTGTCAAAGTCTAAGTAAGTAACGTGATTTTGTGACTGATGGGGCTATCATGAATAGGAGAAAGAGATGCTGTATAGGAAATGTGAATATAAAAATGACAGCTCACTGAGAAGGGCATAAAATGGTGCTATGGATTAGTCACTAGTTGCTGTTTTGAGAATCTGTATGTATCACTGGTTTGTTACTGTCTGAGTATATTCAAGAAGTATGAAGTACATCCTGCTCTAGAAGGTACTTGTCTCAATTTTTATTCTGGGTCTTCTGCAATCTCTACAAAGCCATGTGTGCCACAAACCTTTCTCTTGCCTGCCCTCAGGGTCATTCCAGAGCTGACCCTGGGGCATCAGGGGCAGTTGGGACATCATCCGTGAATCCTCTGCTTCCCAAAATTTTTGAGTGCCCTGTGTTTTATCCTTATAAAAAAGGAGGGTCAATACCTGAAATCATGCACTGGACTTGGCTCGTTCTGCTTCCTGGCTCTACAGATGAGAAAGTCTGCTTTCTCCTTTCATAACCTGAACCACAGCATGCAGCTCATAGCTGCTAAATTTGGACCCTGACATCAGTTCTGACAAGACTTTTGTACTGTTTGGGATTGGTGGTTGCTCTGGGGCTGTTTCCAGTGTTACTGGAACTGTGTGAAGGACCCATTTGTTGGTTGTGGTGTTAAGTTTGGTTTGCAAATCACTCTGAGGTACAGGGAATCACTAAGCCTGTTTCTGTGGCTCAGTGGCACAGCTAAATAAAAACAGCTGCTGTTGGAGTGGTTTGGAAAGAAAGAGGCTATTTTTTTTTTCCTGTGCCTTTCTTACCATCCCAAAGCCCCAAAGGCTTGATCCTTGCAACTGTGATGGAAGCATTTCTGTCAGACCACAAGTAATATTGCACCTATAGTCCTTCCTAACTCTAAACTCTAATAATCCCTATTTTTTATTTCTCTTCTGTTTTATGAACTGATCTGTGCCTCGCTGCTCAAGGAGAGGAACCTGTAGCAATCTCCTCTACATCAAAGTTCCTACATGCTTCAGGTGGCCACCCCTTGACCATGTTACTCAGCCGGGGGCAGAGACCTGTCTCCCTTTGATGGCCTTTGCAATGCCCACATAGTTTGCAATGATTACCAAGCTGCTGCTGGTGTTCTCTTGAAAAGAAAATGAGATAAAGTTTTCACAGGAGCTGCTCACAAGTCAGGAGCAATTTCAAACCATGTAAATCTCCAAAGGAATCATTAGGCAAATAGGTGCTTGCGCGTGTGTGTGGGAGTGCATGCATGCATGGAGAAGACTGTTTTCTCCTTACTTTTAACCTGTTGAATATGAAAGCATATGGATGTCATTGTTGAGCTTTTACAAGGATACTTGGTAGAAAAGGAGCCTTCTGCATGGCTAGGTAAAACTCACTCAGCTGGGTTGCCTGAAGACTTAACTGTGTGTTCAGTAGCCCCATCAAACCACGGTAGCTATCTTTGCCAGATACACCTTTTTTGATCCATCAGAGGAATGAGGGGTGTCTATCCTAACATTTTGCTTGCTCTCAGGCTATCAAACAGTTGCTGACAAACAAAATGTTTGACCAGAAGTGAATATAGAAGTGGATCAGAGAAAGACTTACATGTTTTCTAGGAGAGGCAAGGATAAGAAGACACTTGTTTATTGTGGTGACTATAAATAATAGATAGGGGTTTTTTTACTTTCTTCAGTGAGGAGTTCAAGAAGAGAATGTATTTCTGAAGCCAGTGCTTCTGTTTCCAAAATCAATTTTGTATTCTTAAGAAATTATTGAGAAACCATTTACTGATATGCCAGTCAAATAGTCACAGCTTTTGCAGTTCCTTTAGGTGTACTAAAAAGTAGGGATGAATTGAAAGGATGCATTCAAATTTAGTTTTACATTATTCTGGTAGCAGTCAAGCTAACCAGTGACAGAGAATGAATGAGTGAAGGTGTGGACATAACTATCCCTGACTGAGTGTTTGCACTGAATTTCTGAAGCAGGTATTCACCTCTGACAGTCACTCACAGGTAGTGAGTGTCAGGTCTTGCGTCAGGAGTAGCCCATCCCAAGTGTATTCATCTTGAGATCACATGTCTTGCTGCAGTTACACCTATCTGAATGTGCTTTGCAGGCAAACATACTTTCTGTAGTTCAAGAATACCAAGGTAGCAGTCTGTAGGGAAGAAGAGAAACAGGGCAACAGTTTAAACCAGCAAATGATGCACATGCAGCAGCACTAGAGATACACATTTTGACTCACACATAATTCAGCCTCCAGGAATTTGTATGGAAATTTTACTTGCCAATTTAAAACAAAAAATGCCATTTGCCAGCAAATACCATGAACTTGTGCAAAAGCAGTTGAACTTGGGAAGCCCAAGTATCTCCAAGCAACACACCAAGAAGTGGGGAGCAGATTATGACAGGTTTTTCATGGCTTCTGGTTGGACTCAATGATCTTAAAGGTGTTTTCCAACCTAGCTCATTCTGTGATTCTGTATTAGGTAAAATGCTAATCAAAACTGTACTAGGGACTGAGGTTCCTAGAGCACTGTGACCCTTGGCATGAGGATGTGTTGGGAAATAGACCGCTGCTGCTTCTGGGAGGGTGGGACTGGATGTTTGCAAGGTTCATGGTCTGGCTATGGAGGCCAATGAGCTAACTGCTGGTCCATGCTCTACAAAGAGAGGGGCTGAGGGGGCTTCAAAGTGTAACAGCTGTATCAAAAGGGCAACTCCTTTTAATCAGTTAGACTGAATCATGATAATCATAACCTATGACTCATGGCAGCCTTCAGTTTCTGAAGGGGGCCTATAAGGATGCTGGGGAGGGACTCATCATTAGGGACTGTAGTGAGAGGACAAGGAGTAACAGGCTAAAACTTAAATAGGGGAAGTTTAGATTGGATATAACGAAGAAATGCTTTACTGTAAGGGTGGTGAGGCACTGGAATGGGTTGCCCAGGGAAGTTGTGAATGCTCCATCACTGATGATGTTCAAGGCCGGGTTGGTCAGAGCCTTGGGTGACATGGTTTAGTGTGAGGTGTCCCTGCCCATGGCAGGGGGGTTGGAACTGGATGATCTTAAGGTCCTTTCCAACCCTAACTATTCTATGATTCTATTAGGATTGTTCAGTAGCAGAAGCTGTAGCAGAAGCTAAGATTGCAGCTGTGTAGGCCTGCAGGTATTTCCGACAGGCTCAGTGTGGGCAGAGTTTGCTCTGGGAGTGAGGAGCAGGAGGTATGTTCTGGTGCTGGTTGATCATCTCTCCCTGTTTGCTCATCCCGCAGCATGCTGGCAGGCGCAGCTGTGTGAACCAGTGTAGAGGCAGACTGTGTGATCTGTCACTGGTGCAGCCCCAGTGGGCACTGGTGGCAGAGAGAGCTGCTATGTGCTGGCAGCCCTGGGAAGTCAGGCTGGCTGCCTTGGCTGTTGCTGTAACAAGGAGGGATGCAAGCAGTGCTTTAGGTGCTGTGAAGAGCCACCTCCTTTCCCCACTGAACCTGCTGCTCCACAAGTTGAATCCTCTCCTGGCAGCAGTTTTCCAAGACTCCAGCAGAGCAGCCAAATGGATCACAGCTGTTTTGCTGTCGCTGCTAATTTGCTGCCCTGGGTAATGGGCTATTTTGTGGAGCTTGCTGCTGGCCCTAAGCTGACAGTCTCTGTCTCTGGGAGGCTTTCTTCTGCACCCTCCCTTCCACCACCTTCCACCAGCCAACTCTTTGTGTGGGACTTAGCTGGCTCCCTGCACTCAGTCTTCCCTGTGATAGAAGAGTAGAAGGAGACCAGTGGCTCTGCTTGCTGGTTGATCTAATGCTTCATTCATGCCCTAATTCCCCTTTAAAACGGGGAAGTGTATTGTTTGATCAAAAAGTGTTAAGTACCGTAGTAAGAAGGCATATGCTTAAAGAATGCTAAATGATTTTGAAATGAAAAATGCTCTATTTGCCAGTATTATACAATGCTATTGCATAGTCTGGAAGGGTAATAAAGATTGCTTGATTAATACAATAGACAGGCTCAAATCTCAAGCTATGCTACTTGGGGATTGTTTCAAAGCAGAAAATAACAGATATGAATACAACTTAACTGTATGGCCCTGTATAGGGGCATACAGTCACAGAATATTAATTGCCTTTCTCTCACTGTATAACATGCCCCTACCACAACCAGGGACAAGATAACAGTATTGATGTGCCTAAGTGGCCACGCAAAATATGCAAGGGTTGTGTTCTGGCAGAAGGTAGGCAGGTGCTTTCAGCACAGAGGGCAGTGAACTCCTACACTGACTTATCTGGTGGTGTGTTAGTTTTGCCATCACCTTAAATCCATCCATGACTGGATGCCCCTTCAAACCATGCAGAAATTACTGTCTTGGCTGCAGGGTGTTCATGCTCTAGAAAGGCAAAAGGTCATACAGCCTTTTCTTCTTTTTCATGTATTGAAGTTGTTTCCAGTATAAGCTCCATTAAGGACTCATCTGGAAGGTTTTGCACACTGAATGCAGGGATGCACCTTTCATGTATATCTGCAGAGGCAGATGGAGCACTTTTAGACAGTATTTTGTCTTCAAGCCCTCATAGTTAACGTGTCTCCTTTAATACTTATGCTTTATATACAATCTAAATATACACGCAAATGCTGATTTAGTTGCATCTTATCAGTTTCTTTCTAAACTGCTTTAATTACTTTGAAAGTCTTGTGCAAACTGAAACCAAACCTCTGCCTTCCACTGTCATCAGTCCCCAATTTCATCCCTGCTCACATATTAGGCATTGGTTTTCTTTCTCTTTTCCCCAGTTTTAAGTGGAGTGGAATGTCACTTCGAAACTATTTCACTCCTCATCACAACGAGGCAAAAACAGCTCTGTTGGGATGGGGCACAGTCCAAAATCCAGCAGCAGGATTTACTCATCCGCTGCCATTCCTGCTCATGTGGGTGCCAATCCCTTAAGGAGTGCCACACCAGTGGGCCCTGCTGAAGGCACTGGGGCTCCACATAGGCTCAGGCCTGCATTTGCATCAGGAGATATTTCTGTCTGAGTCAGGGGAATAGTAACACCCACAGACTCAGCCCTAGGCTCTGGCAGATTTAGCTCTCAGCAGATGTAGCTATGAATTCATTTAGCCTCATCAGTGGTTTAAGCTAATGCACAGACTTTAAGCCAGTGTAAGTGAGGCACTCTCACGTGTCCTATTGAGCCACCCGTGCTACAGGGGGACTAACTTCCAGCAGAAGGGTGCACAGGCAGCTGCACATGGTACTGCCTCAGCCTAAGGGCCCTGAGCTGCCTGACCATACATATATTTGTTTTCTTCATTACTGGTTGAATAACACTTCTTGGAGGTGTTATAAGTCCTGACCCCTTCTCTCAGGGGGTGGCAAGAGACGGTTAAGCACATGTCCTTGCACAGAGCAAGTTACATGACATTTCACAAAAGAATTTGAACTATTTAGGTGCAAGGCCAAGCTATTATTTGATTAAGGCTCAGGGGTGGAGAAAAATGGGAGGAGCATGAGAGCAGACTGCCCAGAAAGTGAGACACAGACCAAAGCGGTTCACAGCAGAAGCCAGAGAAAAGTAGACAATATTTTGGGGATGCTGTCTGAAAGAATATCAAATTGTTTGACCTCCCATGTTTCCAGAAAACAAACGTTTTGTGCTTATTTTGTAAATAAGATTGGATTCTATCACCAGTCCTAACAGAACCAAACTACAACTACTCCTATTTTGTGGTGGCCTTTCAGGTGAGAAAGGCAACAGAATGTTTTTATTACCATGATTTAGTGAAGGTACCTTATTTATAGCAAGCAAAATCAAGAGAGAATGATGCAGTTCATTACATGCTTGTGACAAGAAGACCTTTAAGTCTTGCACATATGTTACATAGGACCTATTTTAGAAACACTTCAGAGACTAAAAATAAATACATTGGATATGTTTAATATAGCCTGCAAAGCCATGTGCTTGAGGCACCATGAGACCAACAGAACAGGGCTTGGAGAGAGAAATCAGTACATTTAAAATGGCTCAAAATGACTCAAATGGCCTTGCTAGATCTAAAAATTTTTCCAGAATTAAGTCTGTCATTGTGGGCCCTTCTACAGCTGGAGGTAAGCATACATGTGTAAATGTAGGCACAGAATAAGTGTCGCCTACACATGGGTACTTACTTGTGACAGAAAAGCATACATGCCTTCACACAACTTCCTCTGCATGAAAGATGAACTATTTATAACAGCTATTTTGTGTTAATTAACAAATATATATCAATAGATACTTAATTATTGACACTAATGGCATGTTTTTCTGCTGCCAGCATGATTTATCTTTCTGACTTTTACTAATTATTTACAATTCAAAAATAGTTATTAAAAATATGTGCTTTCTTGTATGCCACTAATAATTGTCATCTCTGCCCAATCCATGCATCTCAGAGTGGTCCAGCCCTATCCCATTGCATTCCATTCTTCATCCGCTGGGTCTCATGTAGCAGACATAGCTATGGGCTATAGCTAAGATGTTAAAGAATTCCCCCTCTGGAGGTACTCTATGGATGTGTGTGTAGGTGCACATATATATGCTTTATAAACATACATGCTTTCCAGCTGTGTAGGGGGAGTTAACCTAATTTTTAAAGTGGAAATCTACAAGCCTTTCTGGTTTTCATTATAAGCTCATAAAACTAATTAAACACAAACATGACCTTATTTTTATTCCTTCCCTTAAATTAGTGCACATGCAATGGCAAAAGTACATCCTTGCTTGAGACAGTCCTGAGAAGGAAAATGTGTAAAGTTCATCCTGTTGCTCAGACATCACTGACATGTTTCTACTACCAAGAACACCTGTCTCTAGAGGAAGCCCCTTCTCCTTTTTCCTACTGATTATGAAACATTGCCCCTGATGCTACCCCATTCCTTATTGATGCTTACAAGATTACTAGTGAAATTGTTGCTAAGTGGCTGTGGTCTAAAACTCATGAGGTTTTGCTGGCTTTTCCCTGGAAGGCAAATGAATAATTAAAAGCCAAATCACTGCACCTCCTAGGCTAGGGGGGAGTACGCAACTATCAGCTCAGGGCTAGGTGCAAATCACAGGACATAGCCTTAAAGCACACAACATGCAGTCTGCCTGGTGATATTTCCTGTCTTCTACAGGTTAGCACATGGGAGTTGTGAGTCCTTGTTCCTTTTTGTTTGTTCTGTTCTGTATGGACCATATGAAGCCTTTTAGCCGTGGGAAGAATATGCAACATAAAGTTAACACTTAAAAAATCACAGGATTCTGGTATAGAAAATTTAGTTTGTGATGAAATAGTTATTCAAGTATACAGTATTAACAATAATGTCCTGAGCATAACTCCTTGCTGAAAACAGAGAGGTTTAGTAATGCCAGGACACTTAGAAGAGGAGGTTAGCAGATGTCCTGGTTGAAGCTCTTTGGAACAGACTGGTTAGCTAGCAGACAGGCCCAGAGTCCCTAGGGCAGACACAACCTGTGCTGCTCCTTTGGGGGGAAAAATATAATGACATCAACTTCTATTTCTAGTTTTGCTGGTTGCCTATGAGACACTTGTTATGGAAGAAGTGAGCTTGGGTGGTTATTTCAACTGCAGAGAGGTAAGAACTCAAAGGGGGTTTTATTTGAAAGCTTTCATACAGAAGCAGGGAAAGGAGGTGGCTGATTTTGTTGATCAAGGAATAGTAGAGCTCTCAGTTTTGCCTCCCTCTGGTTATTGGGTGGAGGGTCCAAGGAGTGCCAGTTTAGTGAATCTGCTTGCAAATTTCTAGCTGCAAAGCAGACAGAAGTCAGTAAGACATCAGAATCCTGTTAAACTGGTTTCTACTGGTTTGAAATGTCAGGCAGGCTTGGAGTGTTGCTGTGCCAGGCTATCCTTGTCAACTGCATCAAGCTAATTTCAGCTAATTTCAAACCTGACATAAGCTGATACTATTCTTACAGCCTCTTACTCTGATTGCATGTGTCTTTGGTAACTCGGGAAAAATACTTGATAGACAACTCTGGAAAATGTATAGCAAACAGCATCAGTCATGCTACCTTCCTCTCCAGAGGGGCTCTTTTTAGCCCCAGGAGAGGACTCTGGCAGAAAGGGGACCTTGCAGAACTGCAGCTCCCTATGCAGAACAGTCTCTTCTGTCCTAGTACTGGGATAGCAGCTCAGGGTTTAGACAATCCCATCCAGAAGCCACTCCTGCTTTCCTCTAGTTTGCCAGCAACAGCATTGCACGTAGAGAAACAGGAACACGTGCAGTGTTCTCTGGCTGTGAAACCACATTAAGTCTCTGATTTTTGGTCACACAACTGACATGGTCTCCTCAACCATAATTCTGTAGCTCACCAAATGCTGTAAAAGGTTGGCCAACCTTTCCCTCTCAAACCTTTCCCTCTGAGAGTGTTTGTTACGCTCCTCTTCTTTTAAGCACAGGAAGAGGAAGGGTGGCACTGAATTGGGTCCTGTGAAAGCAGATGTCATTTCTCAGCTCTGCCGGAGTTCCCTGGGTAATCTTGAGCTTTTCCTGTGTCTTAGCTCCCCAACTCTGGACTGGGAGTAATACACTGTTTATGAATATTTCTTCCACAGTCTTTCTTCTTCTGAGTTACTTGAGCAGGAGCTCAGTGTAAGTACAAAAGCACGACATGAGATAGCCTGATGGGTTCAAAAGAGCTCTGGCCAGTACTGTAATTCAAGAAAAAATTAAGCAGTTTGGATAATCTCTCTTTTTATTTTGGTGATTTTTACACTTGGTATTTCCTACATTTCTGTGCCCATGTGGCAAATTGTCTAGATTTCTAGTTCCTCTGTGTCTCTGTTGCTCTTTTCCCCCTAAGAAGGGGTCCTTATTTTGGGAATTGCTCCCTTTTGCAACAAAAACAAGCTCTCCAGGTTTTGAAGATTAAGTAACCTGCTTGACCTGTTGGGGTTTTTCTTCATAGACATCTGTTTCAAAGATAATTTTGGCTAGGAAACAAGGCAGGGAGGAGATGAAATTTGTAGATGGTTCTAGGTTTTACCGAGTCTTGTCAGTTTGTCTTTCTTTAGATCTCATGGGGCTGCTTCCACGGGGTGCTGTTTGGAAACATGAAATATTGCCTCCAAGGGCTATTGTGGGAAAGATGATGATTGCCTATGAAAATCATAAACCAAGCTACTTCCAAAAGGAGAACTGGAGTGAAAACCTCAGGCACTGGCCACATACTCAGGAACAGATGATAGTAATTATATAGCTAAAGCATTTTGCATTGTCGTGCAAATGTCCTCTCCAAATTACAGCAGTGTGGGACAATGGGCTCTTTGCCTCAGGGCTCTTCTTATCTGGCAGTTACTCTGGTGGTTCACACATACTCCTGTATTGGCAGTTGGTCTTAAAGTAGATTTGATTTATCACTCCCAATTTGAGCCTGGAGAAAATCAGACCTGAATAAAGTTTCTGTCCATCTCTTAAAATTAATGTCTGCCAATTAGTCCTTTGTGCAGGTTCAGTGAAACATTTTCCTTTTTTTCCACTATTTTAGTGCAATTTCCTACTTTCAACTAGATCTGGAAGTGGCAGCTCCACTATAACAGTTGGATCTGTTGATAGTCTCATCTCTCAAGAGCTAGCTTGTTCTTAGGGAATTTTAGTCCCTGATTACTTGGTGCATTTAAAAACACGCAGAATTGCTGGTGCAGAATTCACAGCTACACTGGATACACAGCAACTGGTCTCCTGAGAGTGAAAGGACAGATCAGCTAAGGGGAATGGTCAGCCTGGTGTTAGGAGGAAAACAGGCTGTTTTTCCTATTTCCTGTCTTTATTTATGTATTTTTATTTAAGCATGACCCCATTTGCCAGGAAAAATCACAGCTTGTCCTGCGCCTGGAAAAAGACACACAGGTCGGTTGGTTGGTTTGGGGGATGTTTGCTTTTCAGTTAGTCACATTAATGCCCGTTCTGTGCAGGCTGGGTCTCCTCTCTGACTAGGCTTCCTCCCTGCGGTGGTTTTTATGCATGTCAAGCTGTGCCAATGGTGTCTCTCATCTCTCTCAGCCAGCATTTCAACAGTGTCATGGCTGTGCTCTGTCTGGGTTGCACAGGAGTCCTTCAGTGTGACTTCACTTGTAGAGCAAAGTCAGTTCTTTCTTGGGCACTGAATTCATCCCCTTGTGGCCTGAGGTTTCTTCCTCAGACCGTTCCTCTTCCAGCATCCCCCCAGAATAGGATTTTACTCACCTGACAGTCTGGGGCAGAACCAGTCTCATTTGTCATAGGGATGAGGTATATCCAACAAGTCTGGACGAAACTCCCCCAGGTTGTTAGAGTTTTGCAATTCAGTTGTGTCTCCAGAGGTGGGTATGTCCTTTGGAAAGAAGATCCCTGTCCTTCAGTCCTTGTACCTTCTGTCAGTTCTGCTTAAGGGTGAAGTTTCCCTCAGACTTTGTTTGCTCAGTTTCCAGAGTCACAGCAAACATAATTTAAAGGAACAGCCTTCCCTTTACCCAGATAAGTTAGTGCAAATATGCCCTGAATGTCCTTTGCACTGCTTGTGCCAAAGGCTTGATGACAGGGCATTGTTAAACCTCCCATATAAATCTTTAACAACTGGGTGAAGCTATGGTCCAAATCTGCAAACTCAAAGAGTGGAAACAGCAAATGGTATTTACTTACACTTTAAAGGCCCACTGTCTGAGAAACTTCTGGTTTACATGATTTACAGCCATTTGAGATGAAAAGACCTGAATGTTTATGACTACTTTTAGGTTGCCAATTTTAAATTTCATGTGTGCTCACACACCTGGACACTGGGGTGGATATAGCAGAGCAAGCCTGGTTTTATTTTAAGGCTTTTTGGATCTGTTCATCCAATTGCCTGTTACAATTTACAATATATGATTTCTTACTCAAGTTGTGATTGCATTTGCTGTTCTCTCCACTGGGCTTGCATGCTGTTATTTGAATGTCCCTCCTCTTTGGGCAGCTTTAGGGCACAGTGCTTCAAACAAAGAGAAATAAGCCTGAAATTCTTGTGGATAGCTCTGCAGTGCTATACTTAGGAGAGAAGTTTTCCCTCATCTGTGGATAACTCACTTGGTATTTTTAAGCCTGCAGTTTGAATGACTCTTACACACAGCATCACTGCTCAGTTTGACGGTAGTCTTTCCTTTGATTTCTGAAGTTCACTGAACTTACCAAGTAAGTGCTTTGCTCATATCAAAATATTTGAATTAGTCACGACATTATGCTATTCCTTTTAAAATGGAGCTGTATACCCAGCCTCCAGCCTACTCCATGGAAGACCAAATGTTGCTTGAGTAATGCTTTGGTTAATCTGAGGTCAGTCATCACGTGCCAGTGTCCCCTTATATCAGCTGTGGGCCTGGAATGGGCATAGAGGGCTGTCAACAATTAATCATACAATGACCAATCAAAGCCACCATCAGACCTGTGCACTTCTGGTCTGTGAGCTAGCAGGACACAGGAATGAGAGATGCACTGGAATTTGTCTTCCCTTCTGTCTCAAGATTCACCCCAGGGTGAACCTAGCTGACCCTGTGCTTCACACTTGCTTATCCGAGTGCCCCGGCAGTGGCAGAGTACATGAAGCAAAGGCCTCCAGCTTTATTGCATTTTCCAGTTATTAAACTGCTCCAGTGACTCCTTCCCAGTGTTGCTATTTTGAGAGCCAAATAAATCCTGCTTCTACAATCCCTTTTTGTATGTAAACCTCACCACCTCTCTTCCTTTGCTTCCCATAGGTTGTGCCATTCGTTTAGTTATAAAAATAGAGTTTGTTGGGGTTTTTTTCTGTTCCAAATGGGCAAAGCAAATGGCAAAATGGTGTAATGTGTGTCATAGGCAGGCTGTTTAATGAATGCTTCTCTCACAGGGTAAGGAAGCTTTCCTGTGACAAACCCACGACCCGCCATGGAGTGTCAGAAGTTCTTATGGGTCCACTGTGAGGCGATGTTGTTGCCCTTTGGGTTGAGGGAGTATTATTTTGGTTTTGCCCAATTCTTTCCATAAAGAGAGGAAATAATTTGTAAAAGGCTATTACTGAGAAAGAAACACTGGCAGCACCCTTCTGAACTTACTCGTTCTGAGGGAAATAAGAAACAACTTCACTGGAGTAAATAGAGTATGAAATGGTACAAATGCAAAGAGTACCTGCTCCTCATACCTGTTGCTCTTAGCAGCTGGTATGGATATGGTGCTGGTTTTAAATACGCTCTAAATTCTTTAATTAGAATTGGAATGAAAACAAAACGTCGGAATTTTCCTTGTCCAATGAACTATCTTTCCCAAAGAGTTCTGCCACAACCATTTGCATTGTTGCTATTCTGGCTTTTTCTTGTTTTGGTTTGGTTTTGGTTCTTTTCCACTGACAGAGCAGACTTCCAGTCAGACCCCAGGTCTATTGGATTTGTGTTCTGCACAGATCATACCATATTCCATCACAGAATCCCTAATGTCTGAAAAGCAGCCTGTGGTACTCTACCTGAAAATTTGCAGAACTGCATCATTGCTTTCTCATAGGGCCTGGCTCCACAGAAGACCTCTTGATTTGAACTACAGCTGCCTGACAGCAGCTGCTGCTGCACTGTACAGCACAACACAAATGCTGAATTACCCGAGCTGGGCTTGCCTTTTTGATAGTGCCTGGAATCAATGGATTCAGGTTTGAACATTTTGCACTGATTATTTGTAGTGGACTAGGTATCACTCCTTAAATGTAACCTCTGTTGGCTTCTGACTGGCTTCTTTTCACATGTGCTCATAGGCATTAGCTTCTGAATTCTTTTACTCAGCCTTCATTTGCAGCTATTGCTATATCTTTCCTAAGAGGTGGCACCCACAACTGAACATGGTCCTCAAAATGCAAATGCTCCATTGTTCAGTATTCTGTCATTATATTATCTTCTGCATTATTTTTATATCCTCTTATTAATGCACCCACACAGCCCATTTGCATTTTTTAACCTTTTTAAAAACGTTTCCATTACAACAATCAGATCTAAGGGCAATGAAGTAAGTGTGGAACAATAGAAGTGAAGAGCTTGATTCTCCTCAGACCTATACCTGTTTGAAACTTCACTGGTGACACTGATTTTGATATACACCAAAAGCAAAGAAGGAGGATCAAGCCTAGCAAGTCTGCACTGAGACATCCATTTTTGATAGTTAGCAAGGAGTAGTTTTGTAATAGAGTTGCAGCATAGAACATGTTGTTTGGAAAAAAGCACTTTTACACAAAGGAGGTTTTTTTGCAGATACAAGTCTGTGGTATGTATGAAGAGCAGTGCTGGAGGCCTGGGTGCTGTCAGTGCTTGGCAGTGGCCATGCAGAGGAAGCACTGCAGGATGCCCACATGTTGACTGTGTGGCTGTCCTGTACAGGCACTGGGGTTCACCCAGGTTAACCTCAACATGACTAAGCAGTACATTCCTCATTGTGGGAGTAGTTTTATCCATTGTAGGCTGTTACCTTCTGCACAGCCATGTCTGATTCCTGCCCTGGGAAGCAGGCTAAGGCAGTGCACCCCACCTGGCTGCAGGGGAAGGTGGGAGCCTTGCATGGGGAGGAGAAGATGATAAGGAGAGATGAGAGGTGGCCAGAGGCACGGCCACTCTGCCATGTGCACACTGCCAAAGTAAAGCAGCGAACCACTGCCGTCACAGCAAGCCACATCTGGGACTTTCCACTCTTAAGAAGAGATGGACAACCAGTTTTCAGGTGCAGCTGGGCAAGGTGATTTCTGTTGAACAAATGAGCATCTATGTGTTGTCTGGCTGCAGAAGTGTGACTCAGCACCTGAGTAACACTGCTGTCAGCCTGGGAGCTGAAAAAAGGTGAAGAAATCCACAAAGCAATCGTTCATGTATGGCTTTCTGGCAGACTGCGCCTTAGCAGCCTGTTAGTGCCTCCCTTCCCCAATTGCTTCTGTTTTGCTTGACTCTGGATTTTCTCCAGGAGTCACTGTTAAAAGTTACTATCTGGTTGATACCAATGGTCTCCAAAGGCACTTTCCCTCACATGGAATATTGTTTGATTCGAGGTAAAGCAGAGAGCTACAAATGCCCTCAGGCTTCTCTTGTGTGTCTCAGTTAAGGCAACACTAACTTAGGCAGAGTTTGTAAACATGGGATGTGGGTTTATGATACAGCTTATTTGATCAAATGGCTAGCTGCCAGTCACAGAGGTGAGCCTGCTCCTCCTGTCAACAGCTTCATGCTCCTGCTCTAGATCATGCTGCTTGCTTGACTCCTGCTGACGCAGCCCAGGACAATGACCCAGCAGAAAACTTCACTTCTTTTTTTTTCCCCTGGACTCATTTCTGCCAGGCTGACATCCTCTGATGGCTTGCCAAGGTGAGATGAGCATCAGCGCTGGCATCAGAAGGGATACAGGGTTGCTCAAGAGAGAGAGAAGATGGTAATTAGTAATACAGAAGCATTAAATCATTTGGTTCATTGGCTGTAAATCCACGCTTTTGCAACTCCCTATTTGGCTTGCACAGATGGACTACAACAGCCATCAAATGAGGAGACTTTTCCTTCTCCTTTTTCATCACTAGTAAGAGCTGTTTGCAGAATTGTTGTTTTCATCTTTTCGGGTCACTTCAAAGACAAGAGGTATTAATGGCAGCAGTGGAAACACAGTAGAGAAGAGGGGAAAGCGAAAGAAGCAGATAGG
This sequence comes from Psilopsiagon aymara, assembly GCA_024733675.1. Taxonomy (NCBI): domain Eukaryota; kingdom Metazoa; phylum Chordata; class Aves; order Psittaciformes; family Psittacidae; genus Psilopsiagon; species Psilopsiagon aymara. Next base: position 28,620 of record JANRGW010029724.1, read on the forward strand.
AAAGGTCATCTCTGTCAGCAGCAGCACAACATTACATCATTATCACAAGGTAGCCCTGAAATCATTGGCTTGGCTATTCCCAACACTGCAGGTGCTACCTCTAAGCTAGGGCAGAGCTGGGAGAAGGGATGATGCCATCCTCTTCTTCCTCAGCTGGGACCCCAGGCTCATACTCTCCCCTCTGTCCTTATGCCTAACTCTCCCCATTAGCTCATTGACTAGAGCTGCTGGGGTAGTTTGGCCCTGTCAACACCTCCACAGGTGCTGCTGGGACTGTGTCTGCCTGCATCAGCATGTTATTCCTGTACCACTGCATGGAGGCTCCTGTGCTAGTCCATCTCTTCATCCAAAACCAGCACGCCGATGGATTAGAGGTGCCTGGAGCCAGAAGAGGAATACATCAGATTATCACAGCACTGTCACCTGCTGGTTGTAGCTGTTTTCTGGGATTTTGTGGCAAACTTTACCAGAGCCCAGGAGTACTCTTAGTGGAAGCACTGGGAGTCTGCATGCTAGGACCAGAGGAACTGTCCCATCCTCAGTGCAAGGCAACAAGGAGACCAAGAAATAAGACAGCATGCTAAACTGTATAACCATTAGAAACAACAGCAGTTCTACAGTGTTGTTGATCCATGCAGGTAGAAGTATGCTGCTTAATTACTATGCTAATTTAAGTCTTTCCCAAGTGCTTGTCCAGCTCACATGGAACCTCCCCTTACATGCAAAACAGGTTTGCTATTTAAATGTCTGCTTGTGTATACATGCCAGCTGCTAGCTTTCCCTGGGATCCAAGGCAGCTGACATTGCTGCCAATACAAATTATTTTGCAGGTTAGAGACTAGCTGGCAAGAGAGTGGAGAGCCTCCCTTTTATCTGATCCAGTAGGAGTGCTTTTTGGTTTGTTGTTTGGGTCGTGGTTTTTTCCCTTTGGCGTGGCTTCCAGGAGACACAGAGTGAAAGAGGTATTTCTTTTTCTTTTTTTTTTTTTTCCTTCAAGAAAAAAAAGCAACAACATTTTCATAACAGTGGACAGCATTAGGAACTAGAACGGTAAATGCAACATCCTGTGGGTTCAAGTAGGAGTGCAGTTTGTGTATGCCTCCACCAAACATGTGCTAACATTAATACTGCTGCTTCATGTAATTCCTCTCTAGTGTTAAGAAAACCTGCACTTAAAGACAGAGGAGGTAGTGCCAGGCTGAGCCACATTTTAAAAGCAGAACTTGATTGATTAGGAAAGCGGGTAATGGGAAGGCTGAAATTCCCCTTGTAAGTGTGGTGCGAAGTTTTTACCACAAGAAACACTTTCTGTTTCTAATGTGGTTAAAAAGTTTAATCCAATTGGCTGATGGATTAAAGTAATTCCAGTTTTGTGCCTCTTCCGTTTTGAAATCTGAATGTTTTAATTTGCTTATTGCTCTCACTGATAACTCTTCTTTCAGACTTTATGCTGAAGGTGATTTATTGGACTAAATACATATGTATGCTGCCTGGCTTGTTAAGAAATCCCATAGCCGAGATTTAGTGTAGGATCTGCTCTAGGGGCACAAGAAAGCTGCAAATGGAGTGTTGTGATGCTGGGCTTTGGTGGAAACAAGCACAGTCATGCTGTTTGGCTTGCACACAAGGAATACGGTGTGGAGCAAGTATTCTAGAAGAAAATTGGGTCTGCTCTTTCTTAGCCCTGTACAACTGGAATGTGGCTACTCCTGCCTCTCCCCCTCCCGCAATATCCCAATGGAAGTGTCTTCTTTTCTTTCAGTGAAACAAGAAATGTATTTCAGCATAGCACTTAGTTGACTTTTACGAGTTTGGAAAGGATCAGGTCTGATGTTGAGTAGAGAACTGCTGGACCTGGATTCTTGTGCTTGCCTTGAAAAGCAGGATTTTAGTTGGGTTTTGCACTTGACCCCATTGGGCTTTTTGTTTGTGTTTTCCCTTCAAAAGCTCCCTGAATGGATTGATTCGTTCTTTTGGGATCTATCTGAATTCCTTCAGGAACAAGCTGCCTCTTGCACAGAGCACTCTGATGGGGACCAAGGGATAGAGTTCATCATATTACCTCATTTCTGCTGGGGTTTTGTTTGTCTTTAAAGACATACTGTCATTTCAGCTTGGATCTGAACACGTTAAGGGCTGAGACCAGGGGAAACGTTATCCTTTTTAGTCACCTTTTTTTTGGAGAGGGCAAATAAACATGCGAGGGTTCATCCTGCTCTTTGGACAAGTCCATATGAGCTTCCTTGAAGGACAGAAATGGAAGGAACAAGTACCCTTTCCTGGTGTCTGCCAGCACCTATCCTTTATGCAGCTTGGGCTCCTTCCAGGCATCAGATCCATCACAGATCCATTTTTTAACAGCTGTTATTGCTTTTGATGATTCTGGGGTACTGGAGACAGTCTCTGCGTTAGAAATCGTTACAGCCATTTAACTTGCAAACTGTGAGTAATGGTTTCCTCCAATTTAACTCCTTCCTTCTCTTATGTGTTTCCACTGTGCCTGTCCTTCCCCATGTCCGGGCAGCTGTGCCTGGAGGTGAGGTACTGGATCTCAGTACAGGAGCTTCCCTGGTGCCTCGGAGAGGAACTGCAGGTAGAGATCAGTTTCCCCAAACAGGACACTAAACGGGATGAGCCTGGCAAACAAATGCAAAACTCCAGTAAATACCAAAGTGCAATAGGGAATACTGGCTCAGTCGTTACCTGATAAACTTCCCTTTCCCTCTCTAGCATCTCTGTCGTCTGGAAAGAGGTTATCAGCTACCTCTTTTTCTCCTAGGAAAAAGTTAAACATCAACTCTGCTTCCCTTTTACCTCACACAAAAGCACAGCTAACTCCAAAGTGACTGAGTGGTTTGCGTGCTGCTCTCCAGTCTCCTCCTTATATTTCAGGCCTTTGTGTTCCCAGAAGTTTGTGGGTTTTTCCAGTTAAACCTCTCGGTCATTCAGAATATATTGCTGTGGTCTACAAACTTTGCCTTGCTGATGTCCTTAGATTGTGCTGGCTGCAACGCTGCTACCTTCTTCCTTGCAGGCCACCCACTGCTATTTCAGTAGGGTACAGGAGCAAAGTAGCATCATGAACACATGCATCCCTTGGCAGTTAAACCTCAGAGGGATTGGTGTGTATGATATGAATTCCTGCAGTACTAGTGTATGAGCTTTTGCACTCTCTTCATGTGGCTGTCCTGTCGACGATTTGCTAATCTTACTTCTGTTTTATTCAGGAGGGTGTAGCTAGTGGTTTTGGCTTTGTAAATGGGTAGAGGTCAAGAGAAAAACAGATTCCTTTCAGTTGGTCAGAGAAGTAACTAAAGCAGCGCTGTTTATTTTTAAATAAGTACATTAAGAACTTCAAGCTTATTTAAAGATTCTGCATTTTTTATTCTGTGTGAAACTCAAACTGTTGTAACTAGTTCTCTGCTGGAGGATCCACAAGGGAGAAGGCAGAAGCAGCTGAATACTGACTTGAAGGGTGTTTCAAAAAGTATGGAAGTGTATATACACTGTGTGCATGTGTATATATATGCATGCAGACATAATGCCCACATTGTGTGTAGGGAGGATATATTCAAATGTATGTATACACACGGTATGTGTACACACACATACTCAACACATATCCCCCTGTTCAGTCTTCAAATAGATGGAAGTCACTTGATTTTAGTATTTTAGTCAATTATAGTTGCAGGTGCCATGTCCAGGACCATCAGGCTTGTTCCTATGGCAGTTATTCCCAGCCTTTTAACACCTCACCTTCTCTCAAACCCCATTTGGCAATATGAGGAAGAGAAGTGTTGCAACACCCACACTGAGCATCTCACAGAGCTCAGTGGACTAAGAGCATGGGCAGAGATGTCCACAGATGACAGGCTCGTATGGGAGGGACTTGGGTGCAGTACGCTGCAGCACAGCCTCCCATGGCACTGGTTTCTTGTCTTTGCATTGGGGACTTTGTGTGGCAGCCTAGATCTCCATTCTCCCCTTGTTTTTGTTTTCCTTTCTTTTCCTCTCCCCTTGCCCTGCCCTGCAGCAGGATTGCAGTATCAGAATGGCATCATGAGCAGGAATGCCAGGGAACCTGTGCTGCACTAGGGAGGCTGACTAATCTCCCTTTAAATAATCTCCCTTTAAATAGTCTGGAAGCACTCTAGTGCGTTTCTGTTTCAGGAGCCATGAGAACACAGCCATGACTGTGGTCTGTATAAATAGCCAGATCCATGCTGGTAAGTACTGAACAGCACAGTTATTTGTTCTAGGAGGGTCTTCCTATTCTCTTATGTTGCTGCATGGGTAGCTGTGGTCAAATTCTGGTAATGTTTCTGTATAGTAGTGGTGCTGCTGCCTTTTCTCAGACTGCCATTTCATCAGCAACAGTAAGGAGGAAACAGCTACTTTTTAGAGATAGATTTCTGTCTCCTGTGGCTTTTCCTACATCTCCTTTGTCTTCTGTACAGCTGCCTTTAGCTAAGACAGTGCAGTTCAAATTCTCTTGATCAGCACTGCAAGTTGAAAAATCTCACTGATATTTATAGCATCTGGAAGGCAAAGACAAGAGATGCTTGAATACTCGCTGCCTAGCTATGGATCTGGATAGAGCATAATGAGATGGTCTTATCTGAGGAGGATTAATTCAGCTTATCTGTGCTGTCCTAACTCAGTAATCACAATGCAAAAAAACCCAAAACAGACACACACCAAACCACCAAACAAATTGTAAACCAAGTCTGTGTTAGATATACTGGCTAATGTCATCTTTTCTCTTTTAAGATGGAATAGCGCAAACTATTCTCCAGGTAGATATGTGCACTCTGCAGCTGCATAAGCAGTTGACAGGTTGCCTCCATCTGGTCCTGGATTATCAAGACAGCCTTCAAAAACATAAGGATCTGATACTTGGCCAATAGCCACTCTCGAGCTTTCCAAGATTTAGGTAAATACGAGTATCCTCCACAAAGAGCGCAGCAAGTGTTGCCTCAGCTGAGGTAGGAGGTATTTGAATTTCTTACTCATAGTGTATTGTCATCTTCTCCCTGCCATCCTGCCCACTCAATGCGTCAAGAGATCGAACATTTTTTTCCCCTATCCCTGCTGAGCAGAGGATATTCAGGCCTTCAGCTTCTGGTATATTGTGTCAGAGATCTTTCCCCCTGCTGCTCAGACATTGTTCCCCTGAGATACTGAGGCTCTACCGGGGTAGGAGAGACTTGGTGTAAGAGGATAGAGGGCTGAGCAGGTCTGAGGAAGAGAGGCTATGTGGGGGTACAGAACAGACCACTTACATAGAGGTAGCTTCCCTAAATGCTTCCTCATGTTTATCTTCCTCATATTGCTTTTAATCCACTGTACAGAAGACAAGGAATGGGACACCATTCAGACAATTCTTTAGTCTTACAGAGGAAAGGATGTTCTCTTTCTTTTTTCATGCTTAGTGCTCACTGTCCTTAAATAGGGGCACAGCTGAGGCCAGGGATTGCCTTAGTGTGTCATTTAGATGTGCTTTTAAGCTCCTGTTTGGCAAAGCAGAAGTTCTGTGCTGGGTTTTGGAAACACCATCAACAAAGACAGTAATGGTCTTCTGAGGGAAAATACTATAATGTTTTATTATCAACAGTTTGCTGAATTGCAAAGCAAATCCACAAAAATCCCAGCCCGTGAATTTAATTAAAAAGAAACAACAAACCATAGGCAGCTTTTCATTAACTGATACAAGTACATTAACTGTACTTACATCACTCGAGTAAGATCAATCAGGCTGCTCCTGGGGTTGGTCTGTGTTGCCAGTATGCAACATGTGGGTTCTCTTTGGAAAAGCACAAGAGAAAGACAAAGCTGAAAGTAGAAGTTATGTTGCAATGCAGGGCAGGTCCACTGAGCAGGGGAGGCAAAAAGCAGTGAAATGTGTCCCGTTTTGCTGTGTTAAGCGTGGGTCAAATGCAGTGTGTTTTCTCTTCTTCCCCTTAGCGTGATGGCTTCATTTCCTGTCTTGAAGCAAGAGACGTTGTTCCAGAATGGTACCTGGAGCTATCGAATTCCAGCCCTGCTCTACCTGCCACGGTTCAGCATCATCCTGGCATTCGCTGAGGAACGGGAGGATGTGGTGGATGAACATGCCAAGCTAATAGCAATGCGCAGGGGCATGTATGACCCAACCACACACCATGTGCAGGTACCAGTGTAGGGAGGAAAGGGGGGAGGCTGCCCACTTGTACTGCTCACTTGTCCCTGCATGAGTTGAATGCTTGCCCTCTTGCTGTGGGAGAGGGCAGCTTCTCCTTCTCCTCAATTACATGAGACAAATCTGCCTGTAAGTAATGCATGTGTCATTATTTAGATTAGATATAAGGAAGAAGTTAGTTATTGTGAGGGTTGTAAAGCACTGGAACAGGTTGCCCAGAGAAGCCCCATCCCTTGCAGTGTACGAGGCCAGGTTGGACGGGGCTTTGAGCAACCTGGTCTAGTGGAAAGTATCCCTGCTCATAGCAGAGAGGGTAGGACCAGATTATCCTCAAGGTTCCTTCCAACTCAAACCATTCTGTGATTCTGTGTGATTATAATTGCTGGGATTTGACCCACCATTGCAGAGCTGGGGAAACAGATGGAGAGATGGGACAAAAGTCCTGTTGCAACAGCAAAAACATGGAGGAGAGGCAGAAATGGGGAATGCCACAGGGATGGGGAGGAGTGAATTAGCATGGTTTTTTTATTATTATTATTTAATTCATTTCCTTAGGACTAATTTCTGGTTTAAAAACCAATTCACAACAGCTAATCACCCCAAGCAAAAGTGTCTGGTTTGTCTGTGCCAGTGAACTGGCTACCTTATTAATCAGCTAGTTATTATTAACAGTTATCTTCCTGGGTGAGTGGGGGTGCTGGATACTCTATTTACGATATTTTTTTTTTTTTTTTTGCATTTGCAAATGCATTAATGTCTTGAGGAAAAATAAAGTCATTATATTTTCCTGTTCAAATCCTTTGTTGGTGACTGGTTGTCGTAGACTATAGACTCTCTTAAGAGCTGGGATCTGCCCAGCAGAAGCACCTTCTGAGTGCACCTGCAGTGTGATACCATTCAGGTAACGTCTTGTGTAACCCCGTGTAATTCAATTAGGTAGGGCTCAGTTGGTTTAAAACTCAGTAATTTGTGTTCACATCTTAGAAGTTCTTAAAATGGAAATAATAAGTATTCCCCAAAAGATAGTACTGATGGAATAGACAAAGACAAGACACAACCAAAAAGGGCAAGGAGCAAGTCAGAAAATCCAATTAATATAAGCTTACTGGAAAATAATGCTGCTTTTACTAAGCCAATAACACGATGTAGGAATAATTTTCTAATTGCAATGTTAGTGTCAGAAATGTGATTGCGATATGTGCTATTCGTTTAAAGACAGACAGGGATTGGAGGGTTGTTACACCTGCTCTGCGACCTATTTTCTGTGTTGAACGACTCAGTGTCCAAGTTTCCACACCAGAGTGTGGAAAGCCATACAGTCTGCTCTACTGTGGGCTGGAATGCTCATTCACACAAATGGAGGAATAGGAATCTGAATGGAAAGGAATTTGTCAGCACCCAGGATACTTGAAAAGGGCACAGCTACCTAGCTGACTTTCTAAGAAACACTGGCAGCACAGTGTCTGTACACTTTGACCACTGGGCATGTCTGTGTGTCAGACATGAGCTGCAATGAAATTTCAGCTCCTCAGTAATAATGAAAAAGGATATAATCCACCTGTTTGGTGAGGTGCACATGCATTGGGTCATCCAAATGATTTTGACTTATGTCTGGCGGTGCCAGTGTACTGTCTTCCCATTTCTTGCTTTACCCACTAACTTCCCTTCTGTTGTCTTCATGGTCTTCTGTAACTTTTATCCAGGCATTTTTACACTGAAATGTGGACCTATTTGTAATGGTGTGTTTCATTCTCATCTCTCTTCACGCGGGGCCTGGCAGTGGAGTAGCATGGAGACCATTGCCAGCGCGCAGCTGAAAGACCACCGATCTATGAACCCCTGTCCTGTTTACGATGAGGTCTCAAGGAAACTGATCCTGTTCTTCATAGCTGTCCCAGGAAAGATCTCTGAGCAGCATCAGCTCAGGACAAAGATCAACCTGGTACGTCTCTGCTACGTCACTAGCATGGATCAAGGGCAGACCTGGAGTGCTGCCCAGGATGTCACCAACAGTACCATTAGCACTGAGTACAAGAACTGGGCCACTTTTGCAGTGGGGCCAGGTCATGGATTACAATTGCTCAACAAGGCCCGGAGCCTTGTGATTCCTGCCTATGCCTATCGTATCTTGCATCCTAAGCAACACCCCACCCCTCATGCATTCTGCTTCATCAGCTCTGATCATGGGACAACATGGGAGATGGGGAACTTTGTTGGGGAGGAGAGCGCAGTGGAGTGCCAGGTCGCAGAGGTGCATACCTGTGGCAGGAAGGTCCTCTACTGCAATGCAAGGAGCAGCAGGGGGGCCAGAATCCAGGCTGTCAGCTACAACCACGGGGTGGACTTTGAGGGAGGCCAGCGGGTTGAAATGCTGGTAGAACCTCCTTCTGGTTGTCACGGAAGTGTGGCTGCCTTCCCACCTCACCCTGATGCCAGATGTCAAGACAGTTGGCTTCTCTACGCTCATCCTACGGACCCAAAGGGTCGAAGGGATTTGGGAGTTTACCTCAACAAAAGCCCTTTAAATCCAGCACACTGGACAAAACCGAGCATCCTCTTCAAGGGCCTGTGTGCTTATTCGGATCTGCAGTACATGGGGGTTGGGCCAGATGGCTCACCCTTGTTCTCCTGCCTCTTTGAATACGGGACCCGCCAGCAATGTGAAGAGATAATCTTTGTAATGTTCACTTTGAAGCAAGCCTTTCCATCAGAGTGCTGAGGCTTGAGCCTCTCCATCATCAACCCTCTGAAAACTACCTTTACTGATAGTTCTTTCATTGTTGTCATCTTTCAGCAAAAGGTTTTTTCTGCTCCTCCTGCACCCTCATTTTGGTGTTGGCTTGTGGCAACTGTAAATTACAAAGTCCATTAAACATAGCAAAATTGAATATGTGTTTGATTTTGTTTTCTGTTGCCTGTTCTAGCTTGCCTTCCCCTTTGGCTGCTATCTTAAGCATCACGCGCTCAAAAAAAGCATGACCTTTGTATAGGGCCTCTCGCCCTGAGGTCTCTGATAGACTTGATTAGGGACAACATAGGGCCTACGTGGGAACAGATGGCAGTGATTTCATGTGAGCCGAATTCAGAAAGCTGTGGAAGAAGTGCTAGAGAGGGCCCTGGGCTGACTGCCCTATGGCTGCAGTTACCTTCTTCAGAAAGGGCTTTGTTAGGTGCAATACTTCTTGCAGTTTGTGCGGGACTTGCTGGCAACTCTAGGTTTCAGGGCTTGCTGTCTTCATTTCAGCAAGGCCATGGGATACCTTGTGCTAGGGATGTTCTTTGCTCACTTCTGCGCTGGATTTGGGGTTGCCTTGCTGAATTGTTCCCCAGGGACTTCTGTCTAACTTAACCTTATCCTTACTTCCCATACAGTATGGTCTTCCTTATTTGCCCTTTTGCTTACACTGCACTGAGAAGCTGGTTTCTCATGTAAGAAAACTTGTGCTCCAGCTGTTCCCTCTTCCTCGGCAGTGACAGTAGGACCTATGTAGGACACCAGGCTGTGGTTTGGGACCCTGCTGTGTTTGGGGACAGGGCAAGTGGCAGAAATGGCATTTTGCCTGTATCAGAACTGCAGGATCAGGACAGGGCTGCAGAGGGAGCTCCCAATTTGTAATCAGGAGGGGAAATATTTGAACACAAGGGCTATGATCCATGCAGTAACTGCTCTTATCGCTGGCAACCCAATGTCTTGCAAGCATAGCTGCTATTATTGCAGAGTATTATTGGCATGTGAGGCAGTGTGACAAACAAATAACATTGCCCCACTTCCAGCAAATTGGAAGGGCAATTTGAGTGTCTTTGGTGCCAAAGGTTGGGGACCTGACCAAGCCCAGAGCAGCACAAAAGTGCTGAAGCTTGAAGGCTTTCCAACACAGATTTTGAGCAGGTGTCTGAAGGACACAGCCCCAGTTGTGGTGAGAGAGACGATTTTGTGGCTGTGGTGTGATTTGAAAGGAGGCATTATGCATTGAGTAGACAAGGGGAGTGACCAGAAATGAATGGGTACCAAGGGAGACACGTCAGAGCAGATGGAGCGAGGAAAGCTTTACCCATGCCTCTGGACAAAATCCTACGTTATGAACCAGACTGTGCTTGTTTGCTGTGTGCTGTGTTTGTGTGTGTGCGCATGCAGAACGGCTCCAAGGAAAATATGTTTGTTTGCTGTATTGGTGGAGAAAAAGACGTGTTTTACAGGGAACTCTCAGAACATGTCCCTTTTGTGGAATGCTAGCAGGTCCAATAGGATCCTTAGCACTCTCACTGCTCATACCTGTGAGTCCCTGCTGGATTTACATCCCCACTCTTGCCTTTTATTGCTGATAACTTTTAGGGATAGTGGGAGAAGGGGCTCTGATTTTTCTCATCCAGATTTGTTTCAGGGCACCTGGAGACTGCAGGTACCAAGCGAGTGAAGAGACCTCATGGCCTTCACAATGCACCTGTAATTTGCCAAGCCTTTCTCAAGCAGCAGGTCAGTAACATGCTGGGCTGGAGTAGCACACAGCGGCCCAGCTAACCAGTACTTTGTGGGTGTTACTCACGTGCTCTTTAGATGTAGGCCAGAGCCTAAGTACACCTTTGCGGCCAATATGCTCTTGGCTAATGAGGAAATGTTGTGTTTAGACTTCAGCAAAGCTGACTGCTGTCCTAGAGACTTCCCTTGTCTGGCGTACTATGAAATCCTTTACTTTCATGACATGAAAGCGCGTATTTGAGAACTTTTCATCTGACAAAGTCTGCAGTGCACAGGCTGGGTATATAGGGAGTGGTCAGGGGGCCACTGTGCATCTTGAGTGATGCTACAGACAGTACTGACCCACTGATTATGGGCAGGCTGGTGAGTTTACAGCCAGCTGGTACAATACTACCTGGGCATCTGTAACAGACCCAATTTAGATTAAGTATTTATTGCAGTGCCTGAGAGACAGCCTGAAATGATATCCTAATGTGGGGGGAAACAATGTTTGCTTTGTCCATATACTGCCAGAGATGCAGTTTTTGATTATCCAACATCAAAATGTGTCCCAGTTCTTTGGCCTCATTCTCTCAAGTAAAATACTGCTGCTGGTGCAGTTATCTAAAAGCTTCTGTTGAGTTGGGTTGGATTTGTCTGACTGGTGTACCTGTTATTCTTTGGTTTTACAAATGTAGCTCTTACATGGTGATTTGTGCTGGCTTTGGGATGACAGTGTGGTCTCTTCGAAGCACATCCTGTTCCTTGTGGAAACGGTAGGGCTGTACTGCCTACCCGTATAGTATCACCTGGCATGTTACTGGTGCAGGCTGAACGCTGCACTCCCCCTCTATGATAAATACTTATCTCTCCTCTATATAACTTCTCTAATCAATCCTTCCTCAGATCCACTCACCAACCTTCTCTGACACAGGCATGAACGGGAAGAAGAAGAATGCTTATCTCCTGCAGAACAGCCTCGTGTCTCTGTGCGGGACAGAAGTTGTTGCAGTCCTTTGAGAACGAGGTAGTTGAGGACATGTACAAACTTGTTTGCTGACCATGCATGGATCAGTCTTTCTCCAGCACTGCAGAATATACATGCCAGAGCCGTAAGAAATAAACCAGATGAATTTTCCCCTTCAGGCGGTGTTGCAAATGAGCCATTAGGGATTGCACGTTTATGTTAGGGGATTGGGATTCACCTTTTGGGCAGCTGGAGTACTGTGTTTTTTTGTTTAAGACCAAGAAATACAGAAACCAGCCTGCACATCTTGCCACAATCATCACACGTGTTTGGATCCCTTACACTTGGGCTCCCATACACTCAAGGAGGTGTGTGTAGCTGGACAGGGATTCACACATGTGAAGGAAATAGCAGCTTGCTCAAAACTGGCGGTAAGTTGGTGGCAGGGTGGATAGGAGTTAAGTATTCAGCTAATCAGTCTCAAATGTCTGACTAGGGCTTGTACTTCTCCATTACCTTATGTCAACTTGCAGTACCTCAGAAGCTCTCAGTTTCATTTCAGCAAAACTCATGTTGTTCAGCAGCTCTGTCCACTTTGTATCCCCATATGGGTCTGTTGCATGTAAAACACTGTGAGGTCAAGCAGTGGTTTGACATTCAGAGCTGTTCTGCTTCCTGCTGCAGCTGTGGTGCAGAGAAGCTACTCTTAAGTATCAGAAATCCCAGAGCTGGTACAGGTGAGGCTAGCAGCACATTATGGCCAAGCAAGACTGTCAAAGGAGCTATGCAATCCCTTTGCCATATGCAGCACACTTCTTGGTGAAGAGAACAGGATTTCTAACCACTCTGTAGCTTACAAGAGCTTACAGCTACTGCCCAGGCAAAGCCACTTTATGGCATTCAGCATCTGACTCCATTCAGGCACCTGAATCCATGGGAGTCTGGCTCCTAAGCACTGTATGGATCTGTGTGCAGGTGAAGGGCAGGTCCAGCTGAGCTAGTTTTGGTTTGGAGACAGTGCTTACTCAGCATGGACAGGAAGCCCTGCACACTGCAGCTCTGCCATTTTAGCAGGGTCCTATGCTGGCTGCACGGTCTTGAATTGCAGCGCTCACGGCTGGATCTCAGTGGCAGAGATTAAGCTGGACAATGCAGAGCAGATGTCAAGATAACTGAAAGCACCACAAAGGCTGGCAGGAACAAATGCTGGGCTGTACTGCTTCACTCTCTTGATACCCACAGATTCTGGTCTCTCCCAGTTTGGTGATAAGATGCTCACCCCTGCCATGCTGTGCACTTGGGCAGCACTCTTTACATGATCCAGCTACGGTGGTCCAGCACTCTGGGAGGTTGCATAGGCCCAGCACCGTCTGTGCCTCTCCTGGGAACTCCCCTCTGTGCTCTGAGTGCCAGGCAGTAGTCCCAGCTCAGCTGCTGCTTTTAGCTATAGACCAAATGTGGATGCACAGAAGTGCTATCTGCAAAAGCAGAGCAGTTGGAGGTACAGGGTAACCAAATCTGCCATACAGGCAGTGCCCCAGCAGTGTCCTTGCTTGCTGCAGACGTGCCCCTCATTCCTCTGCCTTGGAGATGCAGCATGGAGTGTGCCACAGAGGAGGGGCAGATGTACAAAGTGAAGGGAAGTGAAAGCTTTAGTTCTCCCCTCTCTGATGCAGCTTGTCATACATGGCTTTGCTCCATTGCATCTTTGGGGATTTAGAGTAGGAATGATCATCTCACAGTAGGTGACAGGGAGCTTTGGTCAGGAATGGGGCAGTCAGTGCTAAATATCCTAGCGCCGTGTGTTTCTGATCAATCTGAAGTTTAATCCCCATGGAGACCTGTCATGGGTAGGACATACAGACAGGAAAAAGATGGAAACTCAGAGGGTCTGGCAGGAGATCAGACATGGGAGGGCAGGTCACCAGAGCCTCGGGCACTGAATTGGTGGGGGAGTAGAAGACATTCCCCGCTGGGACTTTCTGATACAGAGTATCAGGACACGAAGGGGGAGGGAAAGGCTGGGAACATGGGCTTGCCAGTCTCTTCGGCTTGCAGCATGAAGAGGGAGAGCGGGGGCTGCAGTAACATGTCACGCTCAACTCTCTGAGCTGTTTGAGTTGAGGAAGTTGTCCGTAGCTGAGTTTCCTTTCCCTCTCTGTACTATTGAAACAGGAAGCTGGTGAGCTGAAGCTGCCTGATCGTTACACACAGACACACAGGCGGCTCTGGCAGCTCCTGCATTGGCATTCAGGTCTCCTCCAGCTCCAGCGATGGATCAGTGCTGGTACCACGGCAATATCACTCGCTCCAGAGCCGAAGACCTGCTCTCCAAAGTAGGCAAGGATGGCAGCTTCCTTGTGCGGGCCAGTGAGTCAATTGCTTCAGCATATGCACTCTGCGTGCTGTAAGTACAGCTTTCCAACGCGCGCTTCATGCGGACACTTTCTGTCCCCACTTGTGCAGGGTGTTACCCCTGTACTTCCCCAGCACAAACAGTTGCTGTGGCCACTGGGAAGGTGAAACCCCCGTCAGAGCGTGGCTGGTTTCACCTGACTGGGCCACAGGGTAGGGAAGGGTTGGGAACAGGGCCAGGCTGAACAAAACAATGTTCTTTCACTACCATACTGCTCACGCTACTCCTGCCCCTGGTTCAAAAGGAGAGAATAATCAAAGAGACTGGCTGTGCTCTGAGAGAAAATAACCTCTTGGACTCTTTGTTAAAAGCCTGGGTCAGGTATTTACATTGAACAACTCAAGTGCTGAGCTTGGTACCCACCTAGGACTTTCTTTGCTCTGTGCAGTGTTTGATACACCTGCTTGTACAGTGCTGTATCCCATTCAGCAAAAGGCTTGAAATGATTCCTGGAGCTATGCATGACAGGGCTGGCACAGCGGTGAGGCTCACGGGGTAAATATTTCATGTGGGAAAGAAGTGCTGGCAGCCCTGTCCATGCCTCCCCTTTTCTGTGCTGGTGATAGGAACCAGAGCCAGACCTGCTGCCCTGAGTTTGTGAGGGGCAGGTGTTATTCCTGGAAGCAGGAATAAGAGGAGACTGAAGTCAGTAGGTGTGAAGTATGAGGCATTTTATTTGCATTGCAGAGAGCTAAGACAGTTTCTCTCTGCTTAGGAAATACCATGACAGCCTGCCTGCAGGCTCCTCTTTGCTGCACATCAGATGAACAGAATTCATCCTTACCCCATGTTAAATTACAAGCAGGTTTCTCAGTGTAGTTTCTTTCTGAAAGTCTATTTCTTGTGATGGTAACAGTGGTGCTGCTGTTTGTAACTCTGGTCTAACTGCTTGTCTCTGAGGTCAGGCTTCTGGTGACACCCAGAGGAGTCATTTGCAGCAAGCGCAGGGCTGGGTAACTGCCCTGTGAGCCTATAGGCATTGGGGATGGGTGGCTGGGTGATGGGGTGTTCAGAGAGCAGGGGGCCTCCGTGCCTGCCTGTTAAGGTGTTTGTAATAACATGGGGAAAGGTTGTGTCGTTCTGGAGGGAGCAGAGGAAGAAGGATGGCTGCAGATAGCCAGGACAAGCAGCAGGAAGGAGGAGTAATCATGTAGCATGAGCAGAGGGCCCAAGCTGCGAGTTGAGGAACACTGTGCTAGAATAGACTGTTGCTTCCATGTAGTATTTTTAGTACGACCCCTTTGATTTGCCTTGTAACCAGTATGCACACAAAATATTTTACCAAGTGATGGTGGGGATTATAGAAAGGGAAGACATGCATTTGCATAAATTTTTCCATTGTAAATGTTTATGCAGCCAACTTTGAAAGCCTTTTGTGACTTGAGAGACATGGGATCAGGAAATAGAAACAATATCATGACCAGGATTTTCTGAACCGTGAGCCAAAGGTTGTGTTCTTAAATCCATTCTGAGGTGGCTAACATGAATAGCTTGATTAAAGGAATGGGGAGCACCCAACCTTGTCAGCCAAGAGCAGCTGGATTGGTAAAGGGCTAGTATTAATTACATTGGGAAATGTCACCAACTTCTGTCCAAGTACCCGACAAGCTTTCAACTTGTGCTGATTTGCAGTTAGCTTGTGAAGAGAAAGGGTTAAGTAAGTCCCTCCTAAGGTCAGCTTTGCTGAAGTTGAAAACTTTGTGGTAAACTATCAGTTTCAGATGCATTGCTGACTGGAAGGTGTTTGAATTCTGAGCTCTTCAGTCACTTCTGTTTAAAAAGCAGAGAGGCTGGAGACAAAGAATGAGGGAGGGGAATTGAAAGCCCAGCTGCAAAAGGTTTTCACAAAAAGAAAGTGAGAAAGTGTCAACTGTGTATAGATAAGGACAGCAAAAAAAACATGAAATTTGCTCTGAAAAAGAACCACTGTATTCTAAACCACGTAATATTTATTGGGCAGATGAGTCAAAAATCTAGTAAAAGCACTTACTCTATAATAAAATGTAATGGTGACTTTATTGAAGAGTTGCTTTAGGAAAACAGGGTTTATAAGGAATACAGACAATAAAGGGGGAGGTGTACTTGCAGGACTTTCCTCCCCTGCTAATTCTGAAACTGAGAGCAGCAGCATTTCACTTCTCACAGAGCTGAGCGGTCAGCGAAAGCAGAGGGGGATGCTCCTCCCCCTTCGCCACTGTCCTCCGCTCCCCTGGCCACTGCCCCGTAAAAGGCAAGAAGCAAAGCCATTTCCCTCCGCCTTTTTCTGTGCATGGGTCATCCGATCTGCCCGTTTATTATCAAGAAACGGGCTCGTTCACTTACCTGGAGGGGAATGCCTGGATCGGAAATCAGCAAGAGCCTGCTCAGTGTTCACAGTGCTGGTGTCATTCCTCCCGGGCATCTGCTGTTGGTGGTTCATGCGTGAATGGCTGCAGGATTAATACTTCCAGAGATGACTCTCAAGTCAAGGGGCAGCTTTGGGGTCCCTTTCAGAGGACACTGCCTGTGAGATGCCATTTCTAACCCCCCGTGGGGACAGCCTCTCTCATGGTGCATTTAGCATCATGCCTAGCACTGTAGTCCTGTTTAGGATTTCCAGGGCTCCCAATATGCACATCACCTGTGCATAGAAACAGGAGAGGAGAGAGGAAATGAAAGCCTTGTCCTCTTTCCTCCTCTGGTTGATTGAGAGTACAGAGAGAAGTACTTGCAGACATGTTCAAGCTGAGGCTGATGTTTATTTAACCGCCACACAGGCAGCCTGAACAGTAGTTGAGCAATTCTGAACTCAGCCCAGTTTCTAGGGAGGACCTGGAATGTGACAGTACTTGGGACCACATAACTTGACAGTCAGGATGCTGTGGAGAGAAAGCCTAAGGGTAAAAATGGAGTAAGAGTTACAGTCTTCTCTGTCCACGTGCACTAAATTAAAGGACTGCAAAAGAGGATTCCTGCTTTTGATCCCAGGAAGTGCTCCTCTTGTCCAACAGCCCTTTCAATTCCTCTCCTCTTACCTGTCCTCACATTAAAGCGCTGTGAAGAGATTTAAGCTGAAGACCTATCTTATGACAGCAGTCTCATAAGGCCTGTGTGATGGGGCACTTTATGTGAGGGTAACAAGGAGGGTCCTCTTGTGACACAAGAGCCACTGAGCTGGTTTGTCAATCAGTCGCATAATCTATACACCCACCACTTTCCTCTGTCAGCTGCATAAGCAGTTCTGCTTAACCCTCTTTACATATCAGCACAAGGAAACGGTGTAAGAGAACTGCATTGACAGATAAAACCAAACCCCATGCCCTTCCTTGGGGTATATTCTCATCTAGTGTTGATTGCCATGGGCTTGGTGAAATCAGCAGTGTTGTGGATAGCCGAAGCAGTTGGGGGTTATGTCTGTGACTTCCAGTTCTGTACCAGATCCTCAGATGTGTGAACGAGTGGATGCCTGTGAAACGGTTTGTATTGGTTAATGAAGAGGTACTGAGCTCTGGGAGCAGTTCTAATTCTGTGTCTCTTGCATTCATGCCATCAAGAGATACAGGTTCATGTGGAGAAATGACAAAGTCCTCCAAACACCCTGGGAAAACCCAGCTATGATTTATGAATATTTTCTTTCCATTTCCAATTGCTCTTTGTGAGTCCTTGTATAAGGCTGCCTAAAATCCTGGCAATTTCTCTCTCCTGCATGGAGTGATTCTGAAAGGCATATGATGAATAAACTCACAGTGTAATTGTAGAAGAGGTGGTGTTTTATTGATCTGCCTGATCGCCCCATGTGGGGGACTGACCTCAGCTCACATTTCATGACAACTCTGCAGGTAATGCAGTGTTTCTCTTACAGCCAAGGAAGCTCTGAGAATGGATTCTGGTGTTTTCCTTTGAGAGGAAGGGGTTGAAACCAGCATTGTTTATTGGCTTAAAGCCACAGTGTATGTTTAACAGAGTGCTTTGCAGGTGATATAAAAGATTTGATCAATCTGGTTTTTACTTGGAAGAAAGGTAAAAAATGTATTTTTTGGTCAATACTTCTCTGCAGTCTCCTCAAAGCTCATCAGCTGCTGAGCAACATCATGCTTACCATGCTACAGCACTGCTCAGCCTTCCCTTGGGCACTGGGCGAAGGACTCCTCCACACCCCATATCCCTGTCCCCCCTTAAATAAGAATCTAATTGAATTTATCAGGGCCAAAATGTTCATTATGGCTGAAACATAGATGCACATGTGCAGTGTGCATCTGCACCAGGACAGCGAGATGGGGCTTCATTCAGGCTGATGGTCAGGATTTGTGCATGAGAATATGCCTAGCAATTAGCTGCCCATCTGTGATTTAGCTGAAGTCTATTGCTTAGATTTTTCCAGCACAAGTCACTCCACATGCTAACCCTTCAATTTACTCATTCGGTGCTGATTTTGGCCCTGTGTCTTTTGGATTTCTGCTTTTTTATTCCTTCCTGAGACGCCCACTCTCCTGACAGCTAGAGCCATTTGGTGTTTTCTTTCTTTCCAGCCAGAAGAAGAGTTGAATAATAACTCGTTCTGAGGCTGGTGCTGGTACTCGTTCTGAGGCTGGTTCTGAGACTTTCTGCAGTCACATCTGCAGACATGTCTCATGACCACAAACACCTCAGGTTTGTGTTAGTTCACGGGCTCCAGGGAAGGAAAGAAAGAGAAATGTTTAAAACCCTTGTGCCTGAAGCCACCTCTGTGTCTTGGGAGCTTCCAGTACTTTTTTTCATGGGGAGGGGTGCCACAGTGTAATTGCCTTCTGGCCATGATCTAACCATATCTCCTTTGATGTGTTCCAGGTTCCGGAACTGCGTTTATACCTACCGAATTCTGCCTGATAAAGAAAATAAGCTAATTGTCCAGGTAAGCCATGCCATGTATCTCTCGGTCCCACTAAGATGCACCTAAGACCACTCACTGCTTTTTACTAAGTAGTTCTACCACCAAGAGAAAAATGATATAAAGAGTTAAAATAATGTCCCTGGCCAGCACAGTGCTAGTCTCCAGACCACTGCTATGGAGATTTTAGTCCCTGGTCTGCTGCTATGGCCGTCAGCACTGTGTGCCTTCAGCTCAGTGGCACTACCATGTTTTATATAACTGAGGACCTCAGCCCATGGAATACCTTTTCCTCTGAAGGCAGCCTCTTGTCAATACATCATGGATCTTTTCAATCCAAAACTGCAGCACAGTTTACCTACACCCAGAGAATGCATATTGAGTTGTGGCAGGAGTTTCAGACCTGCTTTAGGATCCTGAACAAGCCACTTCCCCTTCCTGAACCACTTCTCAACCCTTGTTTTCTCAATAGAGATAATAAAACTTGGGGTTGGTTGGGAAGCATAGTCTCTTATAGCCCCAAAAACTGTGCAAGGGTTTACTCAGAGGCACTGTGGGCTATAGCCAGTGCTGCATGGGCATTCCTTCTAAAATGGAATGGAAATGACTTTGCTACTCACATGCTCCAGTCTGCCCTCCTATTCAGAGCAGATTTAGGTTCATTCCTTCCCATTTCAGGTGGCAACTAGCTCCCCACACTAGAAATTCAGACTTACACCAAGTCCATATGCACCTCGTACGGCTCATATGCACCATGTTACTTGTGTATTTCTGGATGTGCTTTAGGGGCATCAGTTTTCCTTTGAGATCTGCCCCAAAGAGGCTGTGTGTCTGAAGCCAGAGTGATCGGGTCAGTGAGAGCAGTTGAGCGTGGGCAGCTTGCTTTCAGCTGTGGGCTCTTGATAAGAATGTGGATTGTGTGTCCTGGGTGCCCATACACAGCCTGGCTCCCTCAAGAAGCATCTTTGTGTGGCTCAGGCTTATGCTGTTCTTAAGAGCCCCACTCAGATGCAACTGCACACACATGGTTGTATTGCCACCAAGGCCAATTCCAGGCTCTATGTGCTGTGCTCCCAGAGCCAGCCACCAGTGTCAGTGCAGCGTCCCACTTGTCCTTGCTAGCTACAGCTGGTTTCCACAGAGCCATCAAGTTACCTCTGTCTCACTTGCCACAGCGCTGCTGTTTTGGAGGAGAAACTGGCAGCAGGACACTGGCTCTGTATGCATTGCTGTGGCATGTCACCAAAGCTAATCCATCTTCCCGGAGCACTGGGCAAAACCATGTAGAGAATCCTGTGCAGGCTCTGTGGGCTGCTAGCATGGGGCCAGCGCTTGGCTGGAATGAATAACCCGTCATTCTGAGCTGGCTCCACATCGTATGCTACAGGCTGTTTGTAGGAGTGCTCAATTTTTTCCCCATCATCTGATATATCTCAGACTTATTGTCCTAAATAATGTGTTTTGGCATATTGTGCTGGTGGGATGATGTGTTCTAATGGTAAAATAGCAATGGGCAGCTGTCATGCTGGATCAAGGGTTGTGCAAAAGCAGAAGGTGTGACTGATGTCTGTCAGCACAGGCTGTCCTCACCACGCACACCTTCACCTTGTCACCCAGTTCTTCACAGAAAATTCTGCAGGGTATTATTTGCAGAATAATGTGTCTTCATGCTCTCTGGGGAGGGATTATTGGACTACTGCTGGAGCCAGAGAGTGTTGTTAGGTCTCCATGGGATCTTTCTGAATGAAACCTCTTGAAATCTACCAGATCTGTTAAGGAAATATGATAATCTAGAAGTACACCTGAACCAATTTGTAAGATTCTTTTGGGATCTGTGCTGTGATTGTGAGGGATTTGTCCTGTTTATATGTTGTGGGATGTGTAGGGACTGTGGTGGAATACCTTTGTATGCTGGGTTGCCAGGAGCTGTATGTTGAGTATCAGGAGTGAGCTAAATAAAGTGTGTTGTTAGATCATGTTCAAAAGACACAAACACCTCCCGCTTTGTGCTGCTTTATCCCAGTGCTAGGTGAAAGGCAGAAGAAGGGGGCTGGCTTCTTCTGGCAGGAGAGATGCAGCGAGAGTTGTAATTGAGGCTCAGAGCAAAGCAGCCTCATGTTGGCTGCTGTTCCTGGTACATTGTTCCAGCTGGGCCAGAATAATTCTCTTGTGCAAGGACATGAAAGCTGTTGAATAGGAAGGAGGTTTAACATTTCTTTTTTAATCCATTAAAAAGGAAAGAGACGACTAATCCTATGGTAATCCTATGGAATTAGAACAGGTGTTAATACAGTAATCAGCAGATGCTTCTCATTTCTGGGTTTGTTGAAAATCACAACAAAACATAAGAAAGATTCAATACTAAGTCCTGAAATTAGGCTGTATTAGTTACAAATATAGGCTGTAATTGTGCAATGTGACCTTCTTTGCCTGCACAGTGCTCCTTCCAGAAGCTAACAAAGTTGTCTTCCTGCCCAGATCTGGGCTGTTGTCTGGAAAGAACCTTACAGCTCAGCCAGTTCCAGCTCCCTGCCACAGGCAAGGACACCTTCCACCAGACCAGGTTGCTCCAAGGCCCGTTCACCCTGGCCTTGAACACTGCCAGGGATGGGGCAGCTACAGCTTCCCTGGGCAACCTGTGCCAACACCTCTGCACCTTCACAGGGAAGAATTTATTCCTAGTATCTAATCTGAATCTCCCCTCTGTTTTGGCCTTGTTGAACCTTGTGAGGGTTGTATGGTTCCACCTCTCCAGCCTGTCCAGGTCCCTCTGGGTAGCAGCCCTTCCCCCCAGAGTGTCAACCACACCATACATCTTGATGTCACCAGCAAACCAGCTATTCCACTGCACATGTCACCGACAAAGATGTGGCTCCATCACAGAAAGCCATCAAACTTATCATATCCATACACAGCACTTTCAACATGACAGCATTCTCACTGCCACTCTGTGGAGTATTTCTACCTTTAAAGCTGCAAGCTGCTTCATATTGTTTGGAGCTTTGGAGAGTAGATTTTGTTTTTCTTTTTTAATTAGAGCCTGGGCCCGTACTGGTGGAACAGTGCTCAGTGTCGTTTCTTGTATGGTTAAATCAGCTGTTCAAGCACAGGTGTCACACAGGGAAGTGTGTATTTTTGCATTCAGAGGTGCACATTTGTGCATTCAGGTTGAGGAAAAACATATTTGCATACGTCTTTCCAGCATTCGGTGGCACGCTGCATGATCTGCCTTTGGGTTACTGCATCTGCACCAGCTCTCAGCACACAGCATCGTCAGGAATCCCTCTTGCCTGCCATATCTGGAATCAAACTGGTATCCCCCCAAAACATATCAGGACATAGTGGTCAATTATAGACTTTTTTCTTTAAATACAAATGGAATTTTTTCCCCTTCTTTTCTGGGACAGCTGAATTTTCTCCTTCCATTACTGGAGACTTCAAAGTATAGACAAAGAAATGCCTGGCTTGGGTGGACCAAACTGGCATCCTGCTGATGAAAGTATATTTAAGGAAGGGGGACAGGAGTAATAAACCCCCCTTAAAACACAGAATCTGTGACAGCGAGTAGAGATCTTTGTCCTTAGGCTAAGTATGATTAGTCATCGATTTACATCTGTCAGCCTAAAGACTCTCACTGTAGTAAAACACTGAGAACTGAGAAGCTGAGAGAGGAAGAGAGCAAAAAGTTACACAGAGATCCAGGAGCAGGGGTTCAAGACTGGAAATCAACTGCCCCTGATTCAGCCTGCCGGGCAAGTCACACCTGGAGTACTTAAGTTCTCTGAAAACAAAGATGATTTTCCCTTGCTCAAATTGGCAGGCATAATCACTGTGGAGTTGTTGAAAGTTTGGGGACTAGCTGTGTGTAATAATGTTTGTGCAAAGAGAGAAAGAGCAGCAAAGGAGTTCTTGAGGATTACGAGATCAAACTAATCACTGGAGACAAACTAAAGATACTAAATTTGTCTTTCTAAGACAGGTATCTATGGCTAGTTCTTGGCACCCAGATTCGCATAAGGTAAAACTTACCTATGTTGTCACTTAAAGCACTTATATAGCTACCTGAGGTGTCAGTGTGACCCTCATCACTGCATAATACGAATTCCTTGTCAGCATCTCCTCAATGAGGAGTACTCTTGTTCCCACTTTATTAATGGGGGACTTGGTCCCAGTCTCAGGACTGTGTTACCAAAAATAATTTTAACTAGCCATCCCTTGCTACCCTACCAGGATGAGAGGATGTGTTATACATCTGTATTCATCCCCTCTCATTTTGGACAATCAGTCGAAGTGAGTCAAAGCTGAGCTGTATCTCTGTAGTCAGTGGGGAAGAAACAAGTTTCTGATCTGGGTGGGCTAAACTGTCCTTGGCAGGTCCTGTCTCTGTTGGTTAAAGAGCCCAGAGAGCCTCTTTAAGCTGCCAGACTTGGCAGGCTGTAGTCAGGTAAGCATATTACCATTATGGCTGAGTTCAGTGTGAGAAGGCAGTGAGGTCAAAAGCTGCTGTTGAAAAACTGGTACTGCCTTTCCTAATGCTTTACCCTGTGCTGCCTTTTTATACTGCATTGTTTAAAGGTCAGTGTTAAGAGTACAACCTGTCTCGTGGGTGAGGATGCTTTAAAAAGGTGGTGAGAAGGAAGAAGATGCTGGTATTGGTTGGTCAGTGAATAAGGATGGGTACAGGGTAGTGTGGTATCATTGCTAAAACCCTATGGAGTTTTATTTCTCTAGATTTCTGGTTCATTTCAAATAGGAGTTCACAACTTGTGCTATCTGAGGGCTGTTTGGCAATCTAGCTGCTGCACAATCAGCCATTTCTCAGTGGCAGCTAGATTGCATCGTATTTTGTGATCATAGTCTATCAGATAACATTTCATAGGTTGTTTGCAGGATCAAGGGCTCGTGCCACTCTGTGAAGGCTGGGAGGAGACACATAATGGACAGATGTCAACACTGCACAAACAGGGGTGTCACCAAAGATGCCTCTGGTAAAAAGGCAGAGAGAGAGAGTCAACCTGGTAGTTATGAGAGCAACTTTAGCTTGCCGATAAAGGTGCGGTCTCCTTAATAAACTGGGACATCTACAGAGCAAGCTTTTGGTAGCCCAGTGCTGTGGACAGATGTTATATCATGCACCGTATCCTCCTGTGATAGACAGCACAGTTTGGCCTCATAAGCCTGAGGAAGGCATGCTTTCCCATGGACACTACCTGGTACTTTAGCTCAGTCACATAATGTTCCCATTCTGCAACCCAGAACCTGAACCAGACATATCTGTCTGTCACCTCAGGCCTCACACGATTATGGCTGCTTCCTTCTGGCAATGATATTCCTTCCTTCTGCCTCTTGCCAACCTGTTTTGGTTTTTTTCTTGTGTTACCTTTAAGTCTGCTCTCTTCATGCCACTGGCTGAGGACTTGCTTGAGGTTGTGAACTTGCCTGAAATACTGCTGCCAAAGATCCAGGCTCCAGCCACCCATAATGCTTTGAGTGGTGTTTGTATCTTTTGGCAGCCTGGTAGGAGAGAGCAGAAATAGAGCTCGGCTTGAGCAGGAGTAGGAACCATGTTGTGTCTTCAAGCAGAATGGAAAATTGAAAGGAAAAGCATTCAGGCAAAACATTTCATTTTGATTTTGAGCTTTTCAGAAATTATCACGGTGTCACAGGGGCGTTGAGGAAAAATTGTGTTTCAGATGGAAAACCTGGATCATCCTGTTGAAAAAGGCCAGATAAGCAGTTTTGAACTTTTCACCTTGGTTTTTTATATTCATGGGTTGAGCACAGACTGTGCCTTGCACAGCACATGCTCCAACACCCTCCAGTTTGTTAATAAACCTTTCCTTTTTAGCTTTGAGCAAAACTGACCTGCTCCAGAGTTTGGCAATTTCTGTGGATTGCTCTGTTGTGAGAAGGAATTGCAAGAGCTGCTGCCTTCTCACGCTGTGTAAGAGCCTGTGTTACAGTATGGACAACATCAGTACTTTTCAAAGTGACTGCCTGTCTTTTATGTTCCGCTTCACCTTCCTGGGCCGTCCTGGCTGCCCGGCTCCTTGACAGAAAGCAGCAGTGTGTGTGTGTATCTTCCTGCACTCTGCTCCATGGGTAAACAGGGAGATGTTCGTTTTACAGTTCCAGTGCCAGATCATCACTTCTGTGACCATGAGCGCTGCCTGTGTTCATACTGAAACTCACCACTGCTGCACAGGCTTTTTAACCACTACTTACATTCACACTTGTTCCAAAGGGGTGGCCAGACTCTGCTTGCTTTTGCTGACTTCAGTGGGAATTGCAGGTGCCCTGGCAGTGCTGTTTTACATTGAGGAATCATTGAGCTCTCCCTTTCTTTTCTGGTCGTTTTTTCTAGTCTAGTGTGAGGCTGTGTGAACAGGAAATAAATGGTGCTACGTGAGCGGTTAGAAAGAAGGCCAGCAGCTGTGAGTCACTGTACCAACTGACACTGAAGCTGTAGGTTACCACTGTACTCTCAGAAGGTAGGAGAACTGGTAAATGCTCTCTAAAGGGTTTCCTGCTGAAACCCTCCCTCTCTGGCACACTGCTAGAAAGACGTTTTGGGGACTGCATCTGGACTGGTACTTTGTCTGCATATGGGCTGGTTAAAGAGTCTGGAATGACAAAAATCCTCTGTCCCTGGACAGGCAAGGTGTAGAGTGAGAGAACTGCCTGCTCACATCAGCTGGTTGGCAAGATTGACCCTGCCTCTTAGCAGAATTCATTCTGTCTTCTGCTTATAAGTTGTGCAGGGTGGGGCTTGGAGTAGAAGATTCATCAGGCAACCTGCTCCCAGAGCACAGACCCACGGCTGCCCATCCTGCCTGCGTGGTGTGATGAGAGCCTAGGTTTAGGTCAGTCCCTGCATTCCTGGTGTCACTGCTGTTGTCACCAATGGCAGTGTCAGTCTTCTGGCTGTGGCACATGCAGTACCAAGTCCTTTGTGAGCCCTCTGCAGAAGGGCGCAAGGTTTTTGTTGTTCTCTTGGGTACTGCACTGCAATCCCAATTTGCTGTGCTGCTCTGACACGTGTGGCCAAGGAAAGCTTTTCCATAGTAAGGATTTTGTGCTGTGCCTTCGATTTTGCTGATCTATTTATATCTGATTAAAACCTTTCTTCTAGGAAATTGCATTTGAGCTGGTTTCAGAGGGAGATGATGCAAAGCAAAATCTTTTGGGTGATGCTTATCCATTCACAACGTTGCAGTCCCTTACAGCATCTGTCAGACAGCTGTGTAAAGATTTTGTACTTGCTCAAATTGACATCAAAATCTCGTAGTCTCCAGTGAGGGCAGGGGAGGCCTATGCATGCCTAAGCCACATCGAGACTTTAAGAAATCCACAGTCTCCATGCAGCCAAAAGGCATTGGGCACTGTTGGCTTTCCTCTGTGTTAAAAGGCAGGAGGAAACCAAGTGTTCCATCAGGAAGGATGCTGGTGTGTTGGGACACACCAGCTGGACAGCTACTCACTAGAACTGATTTCACCCGAGCCAGTTACTACCGCAGGAATTTTGCTGTGCTTTCCGTACTGCATTGGGGCAGAAGGGCTCAGGTATAAGGGGGGTGATTACTCTTCTTGGATAGAAACAAAAGACAAGGGGACACCCAGATAGTATTTAGGGGCTGTCTTGAAATACGTTTAGGGAATCATGTTTCTAGTATGCCCAAATACACAATTTAATGATATTGAGCTTTGTTTTATTACTGCAAATGGTGGATACTCCAATTTGAATGTTTTTCAGTATAAGTTAATGTTGATTTAAATCAGTCTGTAAAACACTTTACAGAGTAAAGGTCTTTATATGTAGGAGGGAAAATAATTCGGAGTCAGGGCTAAGCAAAATCTGTGCAGTTCATCTTTCTGCAGTCTATGCAAATCTGTTTGTACAAGAAAATTGATTTTTCTGCTGTTGCATCTGAGGTAGGAATAAACATAATGCATTTCACAGGTTCAGACAAACTGAAAGAAGCAGCACTTGCTAAGAGAACTAAGTGTTTCCTTAAACATGCACATTCCTGTCACTGAATCTCTCAGTATACAAAATTCTTCATACAAACAAACCATATCCAGCTTTTGTCTAGTTTGAAACCTCAAGAATGTTTCCAGTTTCCTGAAAATATATTAAAAACCCCACAACTCAGAGAAGATGGCGTAAATCAGGTTAAAGTGATATTATTTTGCTTTTCAAACTTCAAAAAATGAAATCAGATATTTGAAAGCTAGTGCATGCCATAAGTAAAACCACATTATTAAGCGATTTTACTCCAATAAGTGAGTGCTACAGAATGCCATCAATTTCTCTTACAGTTTGCCCTCCGATAAATGTGTTATGTCATAAAGCCTTCATCACACTTAAACAATTGAAAATTACAAATAGGTAATCCTCAGTGCACAAAAGCAACTTTTAGGTGCTGCAAAATATGTTTAAGATTCAGAAGATGAAGATTAGGCTGTTAAACAGCACCCAGTTTAACAATTATTGGTCTAGAAGCATAATTGTTTCACCATATTACCCTTTCAAAAGGCTTTGACCACTCACAACCACATACCCAGCAGCTCTTTCCTACTCTTCTGGATCTTTCAGTTCCTGATACGAGAGCTGGAGTGCACAAACAATCTGGTTTGCTGTGGACACAAAAGTGGGGCAAGGTCTTTGTCTGTGGGACAGCGATGAGCGGTTGGGAGCCTCAGCCTCCAATGATACACAGACTTCTTCCAACTGCAAACAGACCTTAGTAAGTTCTTGTTCTCCCCTCACTCTCCTGCAGACATTTCCATCCCAAATCAACTGTTTATGTGGGCATTTTAAAGGAAGGAGTAGTAACCTCTGCTCATGGATTGAGAACTATAAGAAGGGTTGTTTTCTTTAAATAGACTTTTCAAATTAGCTGCTGTTGGTGCTTGAGAGGCCAAGTGTATAATTCTCATTTCTTGAGATTCTAAAGCATTCTAAACCTCTTCTGGCAGCTGGGGAAAAATGATTGAAAACTTACACAGCCAAAATTATCAACAAGAAAATATTCTGGGTTTTGTATCAATTTAATGGATGTTTACTTTAATATTATCAGTCACGTAGTGTTTAAACCATTTGGTTCTCTTATCCTTTTTATATTTTATATTTCCAAAGACTTCTGACGAAGCTTCGTACCTGAATTTGGAGTGTTCAGGGAGATGGCAGATTATTTCCCTTTCAGCAGTGTGGTAATGAAGCACTAGATTTTATTGCTTCAGTGTGTTAAGGCATGATGGGTCACAGAGAAAAGTACTCATTTTCAGGCAAGTCTTGAGTTGTTTTCTCAGAGAAGCTAATACATTGCTGGTGCTGTATGAGGCTTTTTGTCCTGATCATTTAAGATAGGAAAGAGTCTTGGCAAACGCTGCAATTGAATTTGTTTACAGTGAGTCTTAGGGCAAATCCTGCCATCTGTACAAAACTGTTTCTGCACGTGTTACTGACAGGGTGATTCCTTTTCTTCTTTAGAGGCGTATCTTGATTTGCTGATGTATCATTGCAGGCTGCATTCCCCGTGCAGCGATGCAACTCATCCAGCAGCTCACAAGTGATACTCAAGCTCCAGTTCACTTGGCTGCTGTGCACCCTTAGGCAGGGGCACCACTAGACTCTACATGCGCTCAGCTTATTGCCGATGTAAATACAACATAGGAAGATACAATCACCTTTAAGTAACAACATGTTCAATTGAAAGTATTGTCCTGGTTACATGTGGTTTAGGTAAATGAAGTCTGCTCTACCAGTACTTTTCAAATTTACCTTTTGTTGTTGGAAGCCATTTCATGAAGTTTTAAAAGAAATGTAGAATCTTTTAGTTTTCAAATTGCTGGAGGGATCCAAAGCATGCAGGGCCTGATTTCAAATGACAAAATGGTTCAGGGAAATGAAACAACCTTTAGCAAAGATAGCTCAGATTCAGTCCTGTCAGAGTCCCTCTGACAGAAGTCGCAATGCAGCTTTCGGTTGTTTCCTAGGTCTTTGCCCTGCTGTCTGACTTCTTTTGTCTTCAGTTCTTAACTTCTGACGGAGTTTTTCATCTTGCTTCTCCTCTGAAATGATAAGTTAGTTCCCTTCTGTTACACCCCACATCTCTAAAGCTTTTCTTCTCCAGTATTTGAAAAGATAACATGCAGCACAGCTGGGTTCAGCAATCCCCATGGGCAAAGTAAAGCAGAGCTCTCTATGAGCTATATGCTAGCAGGCTGTTAAGCCTGAATTAAAATTTCCACATAGCTCTGTATTAGACTCATTCTCCATAACTTGACAGGGATGTAGGGACCTGTGTTGTTTAAGTCTTAGTATACAAGTATTCTTTGGGATTGAACACAGCAGAACCTGCATGCAGCAAGCACTGTTTGTTCACAGAGGCACTAGGTAGCTTTTCCAAAAGTTTGTCTGCGTTGTACGCAACATCTCTGTACATGCAAAACCAGAAAGCTTGGGTTGGGTCCATTTTTAGGGGGCAAAGTCTAACACAAAATGAGCAACACCACATCAGCTGTTTTTATCCCAGAGGTGCAGTTCAGGAGAGAACATGAAAGGAGAGGGTTTGAAGAATGTTTTTTGTTTGGTGTTAGGTTTGTTAAATGGTGGTGCTTCTGCAGGGCAGATTCTCTGTTCGACTAGCAGGCATGGCTCAGTGCTTAGCTCTAACTGAGTAAGGGTTTGTCTTACTCATGCAGCCAATGAATGAAGTAAGGGACAGCCCCTTGAAAGAAAGGATAAGTGGTCACCCTTAGTGTCAGAAAAATAGAAAACAGCTGCTGTAGCTTAAAGCCTGAGAAATTTTGCAGGCTGAAGACAGGAAACTGTAACACTAAGGTGTTTATCCTTACCTGGGCATCGCTAATGGGTTTTAATTATGCAATCCCAGAAAGTCATGCAGTGTAACGTAGTGAATGCACTTGTTTTACGGGCAGCTTCTGCCTGCGTGGCTTTGCTTCAGCAGCATATTTTCAATAAGTATAACTTCTTTAATCTTGCATTTTCTCTTTTCCACTGGGTATTTAATGTAATTCATGCATGTTTACTGCTTGGTGTCTCCTGAAAGTGGGATTTCATCCAGCACAGGAGGCAACAGGGAAAGCAGAGAGCTGATCATGGCACTATCTGCCTGCACAGGTTAGAGGAAACCCGCAGGAATGCAGTGTAGGAGTGATGTGAGCTGAGGGGTCCTGCCCTGCTGTGCAGGCAGAGCCAGTGGAGACAGCCCTCACCTTTCTCACAGCACTTCAAACACCATGCTCCATTTCCTGGGGATATGTTTATTGCCTCCTATAGAAGGAAAAGCTGAGGAGCACGTGGGGATTTCCACTGAGAAGCAGGTATCAGTGACCTGCAATAATTTCCTCACCTTGGCTACCGTCAGCAGTGAGCAATGACAGAGTCAAAACAATGACCTCTATAAACTACCTTCAGAAATTATGACTGTTACATTTGATGCCCTGATAGGTCTTGGGGACCTTTGTTTTTAAGCCTGTCTTGTTAATTCCTGGAGATAGATCCTTTATGAAGAAATTAAAATGGAAATGTTAATTTGACTTCAAGTGCTGAAGCTTTTCTGTGGAAAACCAAAAGGCACAAATCTTGTGATTAAATCCCAAATGTTGTTAGAAGTAGCGTACTCCAAAACTTTTCCTTAAATTCCACCCACACACTAGAAGTGCCAAGAAAATATTGCATCAGATTCCCGTAGGTCTGCAGTCCTTGCTCATTCATCACCAGCTCATCTGACTTGCACCCTGTAGCTAAATTTAATACCAGTTCCTAATGTTCTATCATGGAGCTGTACTCTTGTTCGCTTGCTGTTGATACGAATCTTTTTTATTCTAACACGGAGAAATGCTGACAGGGTTCCTTGCTCAGGAGGTTTCTCTTGGTGCTACAAGTTGGATCATCATACGCTGTGTTGCTGAAATCTTGTTTTGATGGCAAGAGTTTGAATGGTTTGTTTAGTGCAAAGAACTACCTCAAGTAGCATTGTGGTGCTTTCTATAATTGCTTGGTGTTCTTACTGTCTTCTATCCAACTATGTTTGTTAGGTATTTGGCAATTAATGTGAATTGTGGTGTGCTGGAGCAAAGTGGAATGGGGTCCTTAAGTAGGATCCGAGTATGTTATTTTTATGACCTATGTCTATCTTGTGTGGGAGAATGCTGTTTCAAAAGACTTCCATAGGTCCTTTACCTTTCAGAACTTCTGATGTGCATTTCTTTAGCATGTCGAATTTGCAGAAGGAACTTGAGATGATAATTTGGCAGCCAGCTATACTCTGCTGGGAACTTCTTTCAAGGTTCCTTCTCTTCAACAGACTCTCTTAATTTGCAAGTGTCCCAGTTCTGCCATGGGAGCAATTCCTACCTGTGAACATAGCCAATCTTCAGGCTGACAGAATGAAACCTGTGTGGGATCACATACAGGAAAACTTCCGCAGGGCCAGAAGAGGTCAGAAGTGGCAGATATGACAGTCAGGATCTTTTTAAGATTAACTCAAACCAGGCTGAAATTCCACACATACAATGTGTTAAGCATTTGAAACTGAGCATGAGCAAAATGCATTGTGTTTCCCAAGTCTTTTCTATGACATTGGGGATAGGAAAAAGTGAGATGGCCATTTTGGCCAAAATTTGGGTCAGGGGGCAGTTCAGATTTTAATCTAGATTTGCACTGTACCAGACAATTTGGAGGTGAAGTCATGTGTCCTGCTGCCTGGTTAGCAACGGAGGCAAGAAGCTAGATGTAATGCATACTTAGTTGTTAAACTACTTTCCTTGTTTCCTTCCATGAATAATATCTTTCAGAATTTCTGAAGCCCTCTTTTCCAGCACTCTCTGATTTCCATGATTTTCACCTGAAGTCTTAAATGTGAAAGGTCTCTGTAGCAGAAGTGATACAAATAAACAGACTTGAGCATCAGGACCAAACCATTTGCAGAATGAGACAAGAAAGCCTTCATCATCTCTCAGAGGACACAGGGACTGTTCGCATTCCATTCTGTTCCACATTGTTCAGATCATATAATTTACAGCTGCACTTATTCCATGCCATTCTCCTGAAAATCCGTATGATTTTTTCAAGGTGAGGAGGTGCTGCTCTGGTCACCCAGGCTCTCTGGATTCCTCCCCTTGCCTCTTCTCTCATGCTAAGTTCCCCTGTCAGAGACTCTCTTGCTGAGCTTTTCCCAGCATCCCCACTGCCCCGCCAGCTTGCAGGTTCCAACCACTTACTGCAGTCCATTCCTTTACTTACTTTACCTTCAACCACTTACTAAAGTCCATTTCTTCCCCTCCATGTCACAGGATTCCCTTTTTCCTCAGCCACACACTTACTCCTCTCCATTCTTACTCATAGTCAGGCTACTTCTCCCCAGCCCTGGGTATTGCATTCAAAATAGAGTATGTTCCTGGGTGGCTTGTATTTTGGGAAATGGCTGATTCTCCCAGCTGTGATTCCTGTCTATGATCCCATTCCTGTGAAATGCTCCTGAAATTTCTTAGCACGAGATTTGATCTAAAAATAAGGAATGTTTTCTAACAAAACAAAGCTGAAACATAACCAGGTTGCTTTAAAATACTTGAAAAAAGTAATTTACCAGGACATCTAGTCTAGGCCAAGCTTGCCTAGAAAGGCTGGAGCAGATGATGCTTGAGGTCTCTTCCAACCTGGTGTTCTATGATTCTTAGCTCTTTTACATTCAGCTCTTCAGTGAAATATAAGAGCTTGCCTACATGAGAGCCAAAAGTAGGTTTAAAAATGCCACCTAAACTTCCTAGCTAGAAGACAGTCTTGGAGGCAACTTTATTCCAAACTGGGAAGCCTAAGAAATTTCTTTTCCAATCTAAAAGGAAAGAAGTTCCTGTCAGGCTTCCGCACTAAAGCAGAGTGACCTGATTTTCAGCTCCATCTAAGCTGGTGGCATTCCGAGAATTTCATAACTTTGAAACCCCACTGACTGGTACTGAAATGCCTATATATGGGTTTGAATCCCTTTTTAAAGGCACTCTGGTTAGAACAGATTGGCCTTAAGCAATATAACCAGATGACCAGTTTCCTAGTTCCTCCTTGTGCCTTGGCTCAGGAAAGGAAAACACTTCCTCTTCCTTCTGAGGGCCCCAGACTTCCTGTGCCATCTATTTATACAGTTGTTGTAATGAACCCCAAGCTAACCACTTCCTTGCCTGGCCCAGTGTAGGCTTTACATCTCTTCAATCTCTTTTCATTTTATGTCTTTATACTCCAATTGTGGCTTCTCTTAAAGGTATGGTCAGAGCTGCTTCCCAGCAAACCCGTATTTGGAGTATCTTGGTAAGGGCTTTCCCTTCGCCAGTGGGCATTGCCTGGAGATAATGAGGTAGAGGAGACTTAGGTTGTGTCCTGTTGGCCTTTTTACACCAGATGTAAAGGAAAATTGTATCATCTCAGCTATACATAAACCTGTTGAAAAGTTTAGATGGGTGAATTTGGAAATGGCATTGCAAGATTTGACAAAAGACTAGTGATTAAAGGCTTTAGTCGTACATGTTTTCATGACATGAAGAACTTGGAAGTCTACTCATCATGAAGGCAGGATCAGGTTGTAGCTTGTTGTGTTAAACCATTGTACACTGAGTGTACAGAAGATGGAAGGGAAATTGATAACTGGAAGGACCTGCAGAATTCAGGGCAGTTTCTGGAGGCCAGGAGACACCAGGACATCCTGTGGGGAAGGAGGTTTCCAGCCAGAAGGGCTGGAGTCAGGAGATCTGAGAGTCCATGGCTTGTGATGCAGTTGAAATGGCTGGGCTGGTCATGACAAGCATGGTCATGTTCAGTTTTACCAGTCTCCTTCAAGGACACAGCAGGATCTGGACAAAGAGCCAGCATGCAGATTTGCCAAGGGCTTCCTTAGGGGCAGCAGTGAGGCTTTGTGAGGTCTCTGATCCCAGCATTTATCCTGTTTTCAGGCTGAAGCAGGATCAGCTAGCTGGGAGAAATGCCTGGGTAGGGTACTCAGCACTGAGATGCTTCTAGAGACATGGGCACACAACTCCCCCTGCGTAGCCTGACTTCGCTGTCTCTGCCTGGCAAGGTTCCTCGAGATCTAATGTAAACCTCCTTTACTGCAAAGTAAGCCAGCCACATCTGCTGTTCTTGAGGGACTTCCCACACTGCTGGTTGCCATCATCTTCATAAGAGAATTTAAAACTTGTAAGACTGTACTAGTTTTGCAAGTCTCCAGACCGAACCAGGCTCTGGCTTCTGAGCTTTCCTTGTAAATCACATTTTCCAGCTCTTCAGTCATGCCCATATTTTTTCACTGGGACTCTCTATGGTATTTCTACATGTTCCATAAGATGTGATGTCCTGGACTGGACACAACACTCCGTCGAAGCCCTTATGGCACCAAGTACTGCAGAAGAGTTTCTTCCTGCATCTCATATGACACTCCTACTAATAGATCTTAGAAAGACAGGCTTTTTTTAATGCAGCTTCCCATTACGAAATTGCTACACAGCCTCTGATCCATTATTATCCAGATTCCTTTGTGCAACTCTGCTGTTTTACAGGCTGTTCCCTCTATTGCATATGTTCACTAGGTGTTTCCTTCCCGTATGTCATGGCTGTGAGCAGTGCAAAGCTGAGGTACCAGCAGTGGTGCCATGGAAGGACAGCCTGCCCTCCATCCCATGCCAGTGTCCTGGGAGCAGTGGGAGCATGGGTCTAGGGATATGTGTGTTGCCGTGGAGATGACACTTGCCATCCACATTTCTAATGACTTGGAACAATTCACTTGGCAATTAAAACAAGATCTATCCTGTGATAACCCTGAGGAAATAGTTACTAAACAGCGGGAAGGGGGTGGGAAGTGGATTTCATTGTTGCGCTCTACTCGGGTGGCTCCAGCTTGCTCTGCTCGGTTTTGTTTGCAGTGCGGTGTTCCGTGTCTGCTCCCTCAAAAGCCTGAGCTAGTTGGCATAAAGTTCAGGCTCTGTTTTGCCTTACTCCTGTCATCCAGCGTGGTTGTCTCAAGGGCGTCTGTTCAGAGAGTGCCACCAGTCCAGTTTTCACTAATGCGCTCTGCAGCCAGATGTGGAGCAACTCTGACAGTGAGCCGCTCTCCATCACTGCTTTTCCTTCCCAACCTATAAATCTTTGCCACAAGTTCAAGTGTGAAGAAAGCGTATGTCCCAGCTACCTGCTGCTTTCCTTGCTTGCTGGCAGTGCAAATTGTTTGACCAGGCTTCAGGTAGATCATTTAGACATGAGCGCCAGCTACAACGTTACTGAATCAGGATTTCTGTGTTAAATGATGCTACACAAGCATCATTTAATGAGCATGAGTAGTGCTAGGCTGGGAACACATGGCCTGGGAGATAGTTACATTGTGCTGTGGCTGGTAGCAAAGTTACAGGCTGTTGAATCTTGGGGGGCTCACATGGTACTCATTAACAGTGGTATCTGAGCACCTTGCAGTCTTGTCAAACAACATGACTAATGTCTGCAGGCTTTGTTCTCATCCTTTCCCCAGGGGGAGAAGCAAGTGCTGTGGCAAGGTCTTGCTTTCACTGCTCTCTCTCCCGGTTCAAACAACATACAGTATTTGCTGTGCCTCTGTGGAGAGGGAGGCAGAGCCAAGCAGCGCGCCCTGCTCTGTTAGAGGAGTGGGGAAATTTTGGGGGTGCCTTGAATCAAGAGGAGCTCATTTCATAGTGCAGGCCAACAGGCAGAGAGGGTTGTTGGGCACTGCTTTGTGCTGGAGAGGCACAGCCCTTCCCACAAGCTTCCTCTTGAGGTCCTTGCAAATAACAACAATAATAATATGAAAGAAAGTGAGTGAGAATAATGCAGCAATCTTTGCTTTCAGGCTCTGGTGATGGCAAAGCTAATGTGTAGCAAGGCAGTGCTTGCTGTGGCTTTCGTGGTGCAGGGCAGGGCCCTCAAGCTTCCCCACTGTGAGTGGGTGCTGAGCAGGTTTGAGGGTCCCCATACTTCCCTCTGAGCTTGGCCACAGCTGATTCCCTGTTTCCTTATTGCAGCTCCTGCTGTCTCTGTTCAGCTGCTTGGGACACGTGTCAGCTCCCTGCTGAATTTTGTCTCCAAATATATGAAAGTGCCATATTTTATTTTTACTGTGTGCTATGGGGAGTTGGTCCTTTCCATCCTGACTGGACTTGGGGAATGTGAGTTACTGGAGGAATGCAGGCTGCCTGTCTTTGGGAATGAGCTCCTGGATCTGGATGAATGCAAAGCCCAGCTCCTCCTCGTGGCCACAAATACTGGTTGAGAGAGCAGATGGTGGCATTCAAGGAAGGTGGCTGGAGGTGGTGGGAAACTACCAGGGTAGAAAGGATGTGTAAGAGTGATGCTGCTCTGTGCATGCATCCAGCTACCCTGCATGTGAGCTGGGCTTATGGCCACTTAGGGGAATTTGAGAGGGACCACAAGCTTTGGTCAACTCTTGAAACGTGGTGCAATGAGTTAGAGGAAGGAGGCCTGTTACAAAATACTCCTTCTTTTGGTTACCACAGAGACCAGCCTGGTTTTAGAGACTGAACTATCCTTGGCAGCAAAAAGTGCTAATTCATCCTTTCCTCCCACTTACATCAAGGCTCCATTTGGCCCTGAAAGAGCTGTGCAGGACAATCCATCTTCTTGCAGGTGCCTTGGGAGAGCAGGAGCTGAGAGGAAAAACAAGGCAGAGAAGACAGTGTTTGGGCATTGAGGGTAGGAGCGATGCTGTGCAGGGGTGGGATGGAGGAGCTGCAGGGGCAGTCATCAGTCAGGGAGATACAAGAGAGCGGGAAGACAGTGTGGTCTTTGGAAAGTGAAGTAGGAGTGTGAAGACAACTTTGGAAAGAGGAGGCGCCAGGGTAGACTGCAGTAATTCAAGAGGTGGAAGAGCAAAGTTTCCCTCCTACAAATATGCAGATGGTAAACCCTGACCATCCTGTTTACCCTTGATGTGTTTTCAGGTCGAAGTGTGCATTCTGATGGGGCTGATGCCTTTTTCCAGGTGCCCTTTAGGATAGGTTAGGGCAAAGCAATCCATCAAAAGCATTGTCTCCCATGTCAGTCCATCTATGGGTGCTGTAGGTGGTGGGCAGGAGGCAGCCCAGCAAGTTGAATCCAGAGGATGAAGTATGGTAACACTGCCAAGGCTGAGCGTGCTGCCATCCTGCAGTCAGTGCTGCTAACAGAGCAGCCCGGGCTGCCAGGGGCACTGCTGGTCACAGCGGCAAAACAATCACAAAAATGTGGATTTTGAAGCAGAGGAAGGTACTGCTGCAGGAAATATGAGCAGAGAAACACAGAACTGAACTATCCCAGGTCTGTCCCAGTGCAGCACCATGACTGCAGGATCCTTTCATATAATAGATTAGAGCTGAATTCATTTTCCTTGATGGTTTTCCCTGATTCCCAGCCTTCTTCAGCCATCAAGAAGCAGAGGAGCTTGGGAGAACCAAGGCACTATTTGCACTAGTTGGTGACAATCAGAAGTCATTCTGATTTTGCTGAGGTTGTGCTGCTTTAGCCAAGCAGGATCTGGCCTATGCTGATACGGTAATGTGAAGTTTTAAGCGGGAATTTGTTTCAACACCTCTGGCCTCACAAAAGAGGTGTTTGCCCAAGCATTGCCTTCATGCTGAATGCGACATTTCCCAGTGTAAAAGAATAACAGATTTTGATGAATGCAGGAACACTCAGGAGAGAGAAAAGGAGCCCGTACAGGCAGAGAGCTCAGAAACATCACACACGTTTGTTACGAAAATGTGCCTTTCAAGACATGTAAGTGCAGTTCAAAATGAAAGGTATTTCTGATGCCAGGCTTGAGCACTGAAGGTTTCAAATGCAGTTCAGTATTGGCAGCACTGTCCTAATTTCCGGCTGGAGATTTTGTTCTTGAGGAAGAATTAAAAGGAAACCTCGTTGTTGCTAGGACTCACTGAAGATACTTCCCTGTGTTGTGCTCACAATGCTCTTGGTTTTGCTACATTTGCCTTTTAAACACGAACTGTTCACAGACAGCGAGAGACTGGGCAAACACAAATACCATATAAATAAGCTTGTTCAAACTTGTGTTAAAACATTGCATATGTTAATTTTTACAGCCAATAATTGCAATCCAAAAAAGAAATTAAAATACCCTGCCTGTTAGTCAGGCGGAATTTCTAAAGTGTGGCTGTATAACAAGTTACTTCAAATTGGAGGCAAAGCTTTAATTAGTTATTAGCTAACAGGGTTTCCTGTGCAAAGTCGAGTTTTATGCATGTAAAAGAGTGCAAGTCAAGCCTGCCATTAGGGTCATCTGGTCTTCCTTTTGATTGCCCACTGCTGCTGTATCCCAGGTTGTGAACAGCTCCCAGCATTTATCTTTTAAGTCAAGAACAACAGTTTTGTGGGGCTGGAAAGCATCTACTCTGCACTGTTCTGCCTTGGGTCCTTTATATTTTGTCTATGTGCAGACAGGGCTTTCTTGGGTTGGTTTCTCTGGAAAAATCTTGCATCCACAAAAACAGCACCCCACTGGGAAGAACATGACCTGGGAAGAGCAATCAGAGCTTTGGTTACGTGTTGCTGTGGGTTTGGATGGTACTTCAGTACAGTTCTGGTGGTAATGCAGAGTTCTTTTCTTTGGTCAGGAGGTCTGTGCTGAGCCATTACAAATCATTTATCAGTCTTTGGTAGGGCCCTTGGTTGAAGCAGTGGGGCAGGGCTGCGTGGATGGCAGCTCTTCCTGGCTGGTGGATCCAGCAGATTCACCATTTGCACCAGTGCATAGATAGATCTGCTCTGAAGCTCTACCTCTGAAGACTTCTATAAACTTTATATCCCTGTGTTTGGGCTCTGCAAGTATCCATTTCCTAAGATTAGTGGCCAGGGCTGTGCCAGAAGCGGGTTTAGTCACAGTTAAAATTCAGCTGGCGAGCTCAGTGTCATGCCTGATGCATTCACAGCCCTGGCTGTGTTCGGAGCCTCAGCTTCCTCAGTGACAGTACCTTGCTAGCTTGTTTCACTTGAACCTCGTTCTGAGCATTTGAATCCTGGAAGGGATGCTAATATCCAGCTTTACACGTTTATTTTGCGATTTCACAGAAGAATTCATCCTGGGTACCACAAAATATAATACAGTCCAGGGGTTTGTGGTCATTAAAAGAGGGAATGCAAAAAAAGACGTTGTTTTTAAAGTCTTCCTTTGCTTTGAAGCCAAGCACACTGAATCAAATGAGAGAGCTCTTCCATTTGGCTTCAGTGAATCTTTGAGGTTGCCATTTTTGCTGACTCTGGCTGGAACATGTGTGTGTATATCTGTTTCTGTTTGTACTGCAGGAGTCATTCTGCACAGAGCCTGTGGTCAGATGAGCACTGAGAGCTGGGCTGGCTGACTACAGCAGTACTGGGGTTTTCTTTATGACTTTGTTTTTCCTTCTGTGAGGAGCGCTGTTTCTGTGGTGGAGTCCCATACCATGACAGCCTCTGTGTTTTGTTTCAGGCATCAGAGGGTGTTCCTGTGAAGTATTTTGAGAACTTGGTGGAACTGATAGAATTTTACAAGAAGGAGAACATGGGTCTGGTATGGCACCTCAAATATCCAGTGCTAAGGGAGGAGGAGGAGGCTGCAGATGAACCAGAG
This sequence comes from Psilopsiagon aymara, assembly GCA_024733675.1. Taxonomy (NCBI): domain Eukaryota; kingdom Metazoa; phylum Chordata; class Aves; order Psittaciformes; family Psittacidae; genus Psilopsiagon; species Psilopsiagon aymara. The sequence continues at coordinate 68,119 of JANRGW010029724.1, forward strand.
GAAGATGCTGGTAAGAAACCCATGATGTGACTCGGTGATACTTGGCACTGACCCTTGACGCTTCCTCTGGACCAGATATACACAGTGCAGGCAGGGGGGTTACAACATGTCATGCAACAGAATGGAGCAGGGTGTAGAGAGGCCTGAGCTGGCAAGAAATTGAGGCAGCGAGTCCTCATGACTCTGGGGTTGTACTGTGTCTGGAGCATCTGTTTAGCTCATCTGAGGGAATACATTGAGGCTCTTTGCAGTATACTGTATTACATACAGGGCTGAGTAATCTGTGGTCCTTCATTTGGACTCAAGATGGTTTATGTCCAGCCATCTCACATGTCTCTATACCCTCCTCTCTGCACTGCATCTGTAGGGCCACTGTCTCAGCAGCAGAGATACTCACCTAGAGACTAGGAGCACATCTCTCTTCAGCTGCTGCAGGTCTTGATTCATCTGGAACTCAGGCCCCCTTGTCTGCTCTGATCCAGAGGACATTTCTAGCAGCCATAACCAGAGGGTGCAGATCTGCAGTGGCAGACAGCCTAGCTCTATGTATAAAGGAAGATGTATGACAACAAGGTATGATTGGCATCATCCCAACTATTTTATACAAAATGTCACTGTGGGTTCCTGACACTCACTGGTCTTGGAACGTCCCTTGGATTTTTCCTGGATCATCTCTTAGATCTGTCATTGTTCTTAATCCCAGGGGAAGGTCATGCCCACAGAGCCATCCTTCCTGTTCTTTCTGACGTCTGTCCGGAAACGATGAGCATTACAATAAAACTTGTCTGAGGGACACAGTCCCTGTGACTATGACCCATAGTCCCTCATAGTCTGCGTGTGCACTAAAGCAGATTGATGTGCCTGTGTTTAATGCAATCCAAATGTATGTCTAATGGGAGCTGGAAGACTTTGGTGTGCAATTCTCATGAAGAAACAGAACAAGATTTTGCAAAGCTGCTCAGGAAAGATGTTCCTGGTTCTTGGCCAGCTGCACTGAGTCTCCATCTTTCATGGTGGAGGAGGGAACTGCAGCAAAAATGATACACAGAGAGGGGAGCAGCAGGGAATGACGTTCTAGCCAAGACTAAGCCTTTAGATGAAGAGATCCTACCACTGGGGCTGGGCTGTTCATGTCCAGGATTTAATTTTGTTAAGGCATTTTGGTGCCATCGTGCTGGAGACATGTAAGGCCGATAGATGTCTGTCCACCCTACACGCAGAACTGCAGAGGTGGAAGATGAGCACCCTGCAGATGCACAACCCAGCTGTGCCATTGCTCAGTGTGGCAGTGGCTCTGTGAATCACAGCTTCTGCCCAGGAGCAATGAATCAGTTCTAAGTGTCTGTAATGAAAATGTCACCATTAGGAAATAACCAAACAAAACCTCGTAACTCAACCAGCTACATATGACATGTGTAACAAAGTGTTGGAGCAATTGCTATGAAAAGAAAGACAACCATGAACCATGGCTAGGATAAGTGGAGATGAACCCACTCTTCTCCCAAGAGAGGAGAGTATGCTGAGCAACAGCATTACAGAGCAGGAAAACCCTTCATGCTTCCAACTTGATGCCCTAAAGACAAGGCAGGATGCTCAGCCCCTCTCTATTGGATTATGGGTTCTATATTCTCCATCTGTGTTTGCTTAATTTAGCTGTTTATTTCTTTCCATTAGCAGCTTCTGGTGCTCTTTCAATCATACCCTTCCATCCCTTCTGCCCCAGTGTCAGATCTGATAATGGTATGGATGAGGTACATCTATGTTCTCTAAGCATTGTATTCAAAGTACCTAATTAACCTTCATAGTGGCTGTGCAGATGGGAGAGTCAAACTGACTCGGACAAGGTTACACTGCCAGGCAGAGGCATACACTGCTCGTACATGAAGCCTGGCAGCTCAGCCCACTGGTCTCACGCCACTGATATCCCTGAGAACAGGGCTGGGGCAGTATCAAGCCCTGAGCTTTCCCGCTCTGAGATCAGAGCGAGTCCAGAACGGATGGTGCATGCAGTGACTGCCACTGTGGTGCAGACTCTGGCCTGCCTATGGATGAGGGGGTCAAATTGCCATGCTGGGGGTGACTGTGCCTTTCCCTTCCTCCCTGCCAGACCTGGTACCCACGCCTCCCATCCTGCCCCTGCGCAACATCCTCATGACATTGCCGAGCAGCGAGATGAAGGAGCTACCTTCTCTCCCTGAGAACTCCAAGGTGGCAGATGTAAACAAACCATCCCTTTCCGAGACACTACTCCAGCGGCTGCAGCACCATGACACAAGCAGGTGAGAATGGATGGCAAGCCACAGGGCTGCAGAATCAGCCTTCAGCCCAGCTCTGCACTTTCTGGGCCTCTCTGGACCTATTTGATTTAGTGAAAGTACTTATTCATACTAACAAATGTAGAACAGAATAAGATCTACAGTGCATTGGCTACTATTTACAGTCCAGCTGTCATCTAGAAAAAATACTTTTTGGAAGTATTAAAATCACCAATAGACTTTCTCTGCTGAGATATAGGTTTTTAATATAAAAGATGGTAATATCTGAGAGAACTTGTGTATCAGCTATGTACCTAAACTACAGATTGTATCAGAAAGCACCAGCCAGATGTCAAAAAGAATAAACTTGTGTGTGGATTTCCAGGTACTCACTGATTTACTGCAGCTACAGGTCTGACTCACATTGTCCCACCTGCTGTTAAATCTGGACGTGCACTGAAGTCTTAGAGGAAGCCACATGGCATTTAATGACTAGATTTAAAAGTAAAATGAAAACAGAATCAGAAGGCATGGCTGTTGGCAGGGCAGTGAGAGGCTGTGAGCAAAGATTGGTCATGCATGGCAGCACAGGTCCTGTTGTGGTGGCTCAGTAGCACACTGGGAAATATCCAGTTTTGTTCAGCTGCCTGCACCATTTCATCTGCATCACCAAAGCCAGCTGGGACCTCCTGCATTTAACAAGGCACAGGGCAACACATACAGTCTGCCTGGTTCACCCTTCCCTGCAGGGCTGGAGTCCACGCACCACAGAGGCAGGGAGGAGAGCATCCCATTCAGCTCTGTGACCTCGAGCCTCTTAAGACAGTTTTGAATTCTTTGGAGTAAAACCTTCAAAGTGTGACTCGGTGAGGTGAAAGGGAGCCTTGTCCCCAGAATCCCTGAGCTGCTATTAGTGACCTCACAGCAGCCTGGCTTCACCTGCCAGGGCTAATGATCCCACAATAGTTTTGGCAGAGCTCGGTATCAGAAGACTTCTCCTGACATAGTAGCTCAGCAGTCACAGAGAATAGGATTTGGTATGGAGAAGGAGGAAGAGGAGAAGATGTCACCGGTGTAGTGGGGAATCCACAGTTCAGCTCTGAGAACTGTGTATTTACACTGAAATCCATGGCAAATTGCTTCCCATCTATCTATGCAAGCAGTAGAAGTTGCAGAAAAATAATAGAGCTGTCTATAATAATAAAAATAATAAAGCAGTCTGATATTTGGGAATGGGGGAAGAGCTGTCTTTTGAGCTGCCTGTTTCTTTCACAGTGTTCCTGATGAGCATCTTAAGCTCATCCAAGATTACCTGCGAGTTCACATCATCAGTGACTTTGAGATGGTACAAACTGGCTCAAGCAACCTTCCTCAGCTGAAGAAACTGCTTGCAGTTCTTTGCAAAGGACTCTTCAGGTAACTGGAAGCCATTTTTCAGAGTATAATGTTGTGACACTATAGTCTAACACAGGTTCCATGTGCGTGCATTCAGAACCTGTATTTCTGGCACAGGAAATTGGCTTACCCTCAAAAGCATTATATTTGGATCTCATGACCAGTGATTCTGGTCCAAAGCTGTGAAATCTGTATAAAAGAGACAGCTCTGATAGTGAAGTTCCCCTGTAGGCGGTTTCAGTCAGTGGGTATTGTTTTTTGGGGGTTTGTTTAGAAAGAAACAAAACAAAAAATGCACTAATGATTAACTGCATAATTTGGTAATACACAAGTGACACCCACAGCATTGTCAGGCAGGAGTCATTTATGGAAACAAGCACATACTGGTGTGTAGCTATGTTTTAAACACTGATTTTTCCTTCCCACTAGTGCACTGTGAACCTGGAGTGGTTCCAGTGGTGTCAAAGAGGTACAGCTCAAATGAAAAGACAAAACAAGCCTCAACTCTACAGTTTTTACCTTTGCTATTTATAGACCTTCCAGGTCCCAAATAGGTAAACTCAGATAGGGATGTGATTCCACCCTCACCACCCCCACCTTGCTGCTTGTGAGCAAAAGAGGAAGTTACTGCATACTTCTGCAGAGATCTTAGAGCACTCTATGGCAGAGGGCACGTAGTTCCACACTTGTATCTGTGGCTTGCAAAATCCTTCTCTCCAGTGTATGCAGAAGTGAGGTTGGTAGTGCCACTGGCCCGATCTTGTTTTCCTAGAGCTCACCAAGGCTGAAGAATGGTTTCAGATGAGGGGTGTATATTACTGATTTGCTTGGCTTTAACCCATAGAAGAAAGGCAGGGAGTGAGTGAGGTGCTCAGCTGTTTGGGACCACGTTTGCTCCTCTGAAGCAGTGGTCATTGTGCGCATTTTACCAGGCAAAGGGGGAGGAATGTGCAGTTCTGTTCCTTCTGCCAGAAATCAGCTGCCCACAGAGAAGCCCCTGGCATGACTGAGGATGGGCTTATGCAAAATGCTGCTCTTCCTCTGCACCCTGCTTGAAGGTTTTGCTTCTCTACACCCACAGAGAGGGAGACCCAGGTGGCTTGCTAAGAATAAACCTGAACAATGGAAACTAAAATCTAATGAAATCACAATCACAACTGAGAGTTTTGTGTTAAGAAAATACCTTCATTACTGCTGTTATGATGAAGGCTGGCTTTTTCCATTTCCCACTTACTCCGCTTTACCTTATCTGGGTTTTACAACCCTACTCCTCATAACTGCACATGGGATGGCAAGACAGAAAATAAAACAGGTTCAGAATCCATTCAAGTATCACAGAATCCCAGACTGGTTTGTGTTGGAAGAGGCCTTAAAGCTCATCCAGTTCCAACCCCCTGCCACGGGCAGGGACACCTTCCACTAGACCAGGTTGCTCCAAGCCCCTTCCAACCTGGCCTTGGACACTGCCAGGAATGGGGCAGCCACAGCTTCTCTGGGCAACCTCTGCCAAGGCCTCAGCAACACTCACAGGGAAGAATTTCTTCCCAATGTCTAACGTAAATCTCCCCTCTGTCAGGTTAAAGCCATTCCCCCTTGTCCTGTCACTACATGCCCTTGTATAAAGTCCCTCTCCAGCTTCCTTATCGGCCCCTTTAGAGAACAGAATGTTGAAAGATCTTCCCATCTCTTCTGCAGAATTTTCTCCCCATGCTTGCAGTATTTCAGTGAGATGAAGCTGCCTTCTCAGTTTTCTCATGAAGTCCAGAACTGCAGCCTGTTTTCAGTCCCAGATCTCTCTGAGCAACCTCTCTTCTTCTGTTTGGATTGTCCAGGATGTCTACCATCCAACCAAACTATTTGCTGAGCCTTAGTTGGCTAATAGTCAGGTGTTTGGGTATCTCACTGTTTTCTGCAGTCTTAATCTCCAAGGTTACCTGGTTTTTAGCTTACTTCCCTTACCAGACTTCTGAATTCTCAGGCTGAATCAGTGGCATTACCTAAATCTAGTTTTTATTTACCTCAGCTTTCTTCAGCTTCACAGGGATTCCAGCTAAATGTACAGGTAATTCCTAGGCCGCTGCTCAGTGGCTGTATCCTCTTTTTCCTGGCAATGTTCAATTTCATTATATTCACAATATTCAAGAATAGGTTAAACAAACAGACAGGAAGAAGAAATGTTAATTGGCACAGCTTGAGCTGCAGCTCCTTTGAATTTCCTGGCACTGCCAAGGGTTCAGAGCCTGCAGGAGGGCACTCGCTGTGGCTGTTTGTGAGCCACACTGATTTGCTGTGAGTCTGAGGTTTTGTGATGCTGTGTTCTGGCTTCTCCCAGTCTCCCAGAGCCCAGCTGTGCCATCTTTCAGGGCTGCTCTCAGACACACTGCCATCACTGTGAAAAACGAGCATCCTGATGACTTTTGTCTGACTCACTCCCGTGTTTTGATACCAGGCTGTGGGTAAATACTGACTGCCATTGCTAGCAAGGTAGAGGGGATGTATACTGGAGCTGCTCAGTGGTTAGGAGAAAAAAATTGCTTATAGTGAACCATTGGGTTTGCAGAGGAGCTGGGCCAACTGTTAGTGAGCAGTCTGTGCCTTTTGCAGTTCATGTATTACCCATGGGCAGGCACAGGACCCATTTCTGACCAACAAGCTCAAGCACTGCTAGGCCACAGCAGACTGGGAAGGCAGAGTTTGAGATCACTTCCCTTTACCCTCCTCACCATTGATCCCTGATTAATTCAGCAAGGACCAGACCCCAGCGTGCATTAGAGACACTGAAAGCTCACTTTAACTCTGCTGGAAGCTATTACTACCTTAGAAGGCTCGCTGTGGCTGAAGGAGTCAGGACAGCCATGTCACATCTTATCAGAGCCTGAGGGAAAATGGGACAACCACTGTCGGGAGAGGCTGTTCGCTCTGGCAGCTCATGTACTAAAACTGAAGTAAAACAGAGACTCGTAAGGCTCATGCACACTTTTGTGGAGCATCCATTGCTAAAATAAATTGGCATACAAGGGTTTCCATGGTCAGGGAATCCTCAAAAAAAAAAAAAAAACTGATTCATGGAGAGCTTTGCGCTACCGCAGCACATAATGGGGACTACCCATGCAGGCGGACTTTGTTCAGAGTTTAATACCAGCTTGAAGTGAAAAACGCTTGTAGTGGCCTAGTCAGCCTGCTACTGTCTGAAGCCGTGTTTTGGTCATCGATCACTGCTCTGCATGCTTCTGTTTTTTCTCCCTCACTGGATAATTGATACATAGGGCCTTTTCAAGCACTTGTGCTACCAACATTTGTGCAATTATGTGTGTACACACAGGCCTCTGACACTTCAGTGATGATCACTATATCTATTTCCCTTATTCTGCCAAGAGCAGAAAACAAACGGAGTTATCAGTGCAATTAAAACCACTTTGTGGTTTTGTTGAGTTTGATTGTTTGCACATGGTCTTCCCTCATCCTCACATGCGTGCTACATGATGCACAGTAAGCAGAGGGCAGTTTTCCCATGAGAAATCATTTCTGAACTGCTTCAAGCAGCTGCTGCTCTGTTTACAAGAGATGGCCTACACATCCTGCACTCCTGGTCTTGTCCTTCTCTGTGCCCCATAGCATTTCATGTCTTCGTTTCATCTGCATCTTCATTTCAGCCTGAATTTCTTTCAGACTGACATTTCAAACGTGAGTCCTTAATTTAGGCAATAAATCATCCATGGTTCAGGACCTAGACTAATATCTAATCTTCAGACAGTCAGGCATGCTTTTGCTTTGAAGCACTTTCCCCAGCAAACAGGGCATAAAATCCGGTTCATTCAGGCTTAGGAAAGTGAGGGAAATCATTAATATCCACTGTTGACTAGGCACAATGCAAGCATCCCAGCGCTGCTCACCACCACTACCTTCCTTTTGACCTGTGCTCCCTGGCCGCTCTTTCTCTGATAAGTCTTGTCATTATGACAACATGGCTTCTGTGCCAAATTCATACAACAGTGTTTTGACAAATGAGCATCCTGTGGAATCTAACTGGGCTGGAGGAGCCTCGTAACTCACAAATGGTTCCCGTTCAGGCTGGCTTTTCCACCCCCTTGCTGTGTCCAGCCCCTCTTCGGCATGTGAGCTGAAAATCTGAAAATGAGTTTCCTTTTCCTCCAGTGTCCCCAGCATCCTGCATCAACACCAGCAGCTGCAGGAGACCTTTGCAAAACCGAGCTGCTCCCGCTTCTGCAGCCTTCATAGGCACCAAACCTTGCTGGGCATTGAGATTTCTGAGTGCACTTTTATCTGTGAGTTGGCATACTTATAGTGATGCTCCATCCCTCTCAGTGTTCCAGGCCAGGCTGGATGGAGCCTTGGGTGACATGGTTTAGTGTGAGGTGTCCCTGCCCATGGCAGGGGGGTGGAAATGGATGATCTTAAGGTCCTTTCCAACACAAACCATTCTGTGATTCTATGACACTTGCGAGAGCAAGCCTAATGTGAGTGCATGCCTGTACTCTAAGCTGCGTGACTCTGTCTGATGAGACCAAGCGCTATTCTACCCAAGGACCTAACCGCAGCCTTATACCTCTGCCATGTCTCTGTTCTCAGTGAAGCCTCTAGGACTCTCCCATCTCTGGAATCCATCCAGAAGGTGTTTGAGCAGCAGCTGCACCCTGGTATCCATCAGCACTCACAGGTAAGTCGGGTGGAAGGTGGGAAAAGGAGGAGAGAGGAGTGAGGGTGGCTATCAGCACAAGGGGAGAACACAGCAGTGACCTGTGGGATTCTGGTGATCAGTTACAACTTCTGTTCTCTCTAGCCTCACTGTGGCTGCAGTGCAGAGGGCACACAGTGAGTTGTATCCCCACAGTTTCACTTATCTCATAGTCCCCTCTGCCTGCTCCCCCTTCTTGCCCCAGATGTAAGTGCAGTGAACATCCATCTCTCCACCCTTCCTCAGTCTGTGGGCTGGGACTGCACGTCTCATTCCACAAACACTCCAGGATATTTCACTGCCAAATCCTTCCTTCCCCCAAGCCCACTTAAGCCCCATGACCTTCCTCTCTGCCACTAGCCCAGAAAACCAAAAGTCCAGGACTTCTGTATGTCCTGGTCATGCAAAACTGTTCCCCAGCAGCAAGCTGACTCCCTTGCATGCCCAGCTGCCTTTAACCTATGGACAAGGTTTACAAATTCATCCTTCCACCCTCCCATACTTCTGCATGTTAAAACAAACTGCTCCTGCACTGCCTGGTATGGATTAGAGTAGCAGAGGCACCAGTGCTGCTCCTTGCTCTGTGTGCGAGGTGTTCTGGGGCGAGACTGCTGTGCTTTCAGGCCAAGCCCTGTGGTTTAGTAATTATGCATATCTCTCTTTTTGTTTCTCTGTTGTGGTTATCAGATGCTTGGTGAAGCTAGCCCAGTCAATATTGTATTGAAACTCAATCAGCTGACTTCTTTGCTGTCTTCTATTGAAGAAAAGGTAGAGTTTTAAAGCTATTTATATTATCTTCTTGTCATATTTTGCCTCTAGTTATGCATCTTGTTCATTATCAGTGCAGTTTTCTGCTACAGCAAGATTTCTTTGCTTTGACTTCATTACTCGCTATGTAGTGCAGAATCACCAAATGCAATCTGGTGCACATCAATTCTTTTACAGGTGAAAACACTGTTGATTGAAGGTCCTGATTCAACACACTGGCGCTCCCTCATCCCCCCTGTCACTTTTGAGGTAAATGTTCTTTTTTGACAATGATGATCACAATGTGGCAGGGCAGTGATGCAGATTTTTGTTGGTATCTTCTCAGTTACTGAGAACTTTGCTGTGCTGCCACAGAGATAACAGCTATTCCTGGATGCTGTTTAGCACCATGCAAATGCTTCAGAGATGTCTAGTGAGATTGGCAGAATGATGATATATGTCCATGAATTCAGGAGGGTGTTGCTTTTGTAACACACAACTGAAGCGTAGATTGCTCATGAAAAATCTCTGTTTTCTAATAGGTGAAGGCTGACTCCCTAGGGATTTTCTCAAAAATACATCTCAAGGTTGATGTGGAAATGGGAAAACTGATTATCAAGAGAGCTAAGGATGGTCCAGAGGACAAGTTTTATACCCACAAGAAAAGTAAGATGCTTAAGCTCACAAATGCTGGGCTAGATTCTCAGTCCCTGGATGGAGAGGGGTTCCCTTTGGCCCCACTGAGGGGAAGGTTTTGCCCAAAGTGCAGATAGCTCTGCTGAGTCCTGAGTGTTGTGCAAGGCTCCAGTCAGTCTAGACTGCCCATCCACAAAGTGGCCCACAGGGAGTCATCACTGGCTAACCAACTTACACAGATTGTTTTAGACCTGGCCTCTTGGTCTAAACAAAGACAGAGGCAGCAGGGAGTAGGTTTGGGTAGAAGATTCCGCATAAAGCTAGTTGCAATAGATCCATTTTCTACTGAAAAGCAATGTCACTTGAAAAATAAGTTCTACGGGAACATATTGACTTCTGTGATGATTTTTGGTGGCAGAAAGCCAGATACTCAGTTTCAGGAACATTTTTCAGTGAATTTCCCTTTGGTTTTGGGTTGGTTTTTGCTGGCTTTTTTTCTGTATGTGAATCAATATCTCTGCTGATGAGCAATGCTGGTTTGGTCTTGGAAGGCCTAATTCAGACAACTTCCCTTTTTTTCTGTTGTGTTTCTGGACAGGCAGATCACTGAGATTGAGCCAAATGGATTTATTAGAGGGTAGATGGCATCCTTGGCCTCTTTCCTGCTAGAAAATCAACCTGTTGCTAGCAGTGATTTAAAAGATTCACTGTCACACGTGGCTTTCTCCTCCTGTCGTTCATAATTACTTAGCTGCTATTTTAGATGGGGAGGAACCACCTTTACCATCTAATGAGGTTTTACCTCCTCTTTCACAGACGGGGAAGGAATATATGTAGGCTGACTCAGGATGCAAAGACATTACCTGCAGGAAGCAAAGGTTGCACTTCAGACAGGAGGCCTGGTATGGACAAGAGCTCAGGCAGAATGAGTTTTGGGGGTCCTCTTCACTTCAGAGTCCAAATCTATTCATATAGAGAACAGGACTAAGCAACATTACAATGCAGTTATGTGGGGCAAAGTGAGCCTCAGACATAAAAGACCATGTAAGTCCTGAGTCTGTGAACACTGCCATGTTAGTTTTGGTGGGATTCTAGTCTCAGTGTCTGCAGCTCACGAAACCCAGCTTCTGTTTAGTCTTGCAGCTGATCAAATCGCAGAAGGTCCCGAACAAACTTGTCATTGTGCTGGAAACAGAAAAAGAAAAAACACAGCGGAAGGAATATGTTTTCTCTGATTCCAAGGTACACACACTGTGTATTTCCCACCCGCCAGCCTGGAGCAGGTAGCAGGTACCTGGGTGGGAGGAGTCCAAGGGGCATTCCTTGCCAGAAAGAGAACCCGCTGAGGAACAGCGGCTTTTGCACTGCAAAAGTGAAATTCCTCTTTTGTTCTGGAAGCATCCAGAAAGTGAACAAGTGTACCCTGTAAAGGGATAAACTGGAAAGGGCAACCATACCTGCATGCCGTCACCGAGGCAGAACAGTGTCGGCAACCAGTGAAAAGAGGCAAGGAGTCATCTGAGGGTAGGTGCAAGGAGGTTCATGTCGACAAACAAGAGGGAAGCCTAGGTTTTATTCTGACCAGCTCAGCACTTGTTAAAGTAATACATAAGCTGAGTGCCTAAGAAATTACCACTGGAAACAGCCTCTTTGGAGGTTCCAGGACAGTGGGGAGCTAACGCGCCCTTCAAGTGCGGTGGGAATTTCCTGGTTCAGCTAGTTTTTCAAGATGTTGTGTTGAAGAAGTTAAGCAACTTGTTAATTGTCTCTGCTCCTCCCTGTCTAGAAGAGAGAAGGCTTCTGCCAACTTCTGCAGCAGATGAAGAATAAACACTCGGAGCAACCAGAGCCTGATATGATCACCATCTTCATTGGGACTTGGAATATGGGTATGAGCTCATACAGTCCCTTCTGAAGTGGGCATTCCTCTGAAGGAATAGACACTTCCCAAATATGTGCTCACCTGTCACTATGAGCTCCAGACACTGTGTTCTGCGGCAGATCTGTACACCAGGGTTGTACTGGTGCAGGGGAGAAACTGATCTCTAGGCTTATTCTTGCATATGGTTTGACATTTTTAATGGTTCCAGTCAAAGGACCTTAAAGGGTACTGAAGGATTCCTCCAATGACAGGCACCTATGGCCAGCATGAAGCTGGCACAACAAACAGCAGTGTACACTATCCTCCACCTTGCATGCCAGTGGCTTCTGAACCTGACTAGGGACTGTTGATGTCCAGCCTGGGAAGAGAGCTGACTGTCTGCAATATTTAGGGAAGGGGACAGGGTGTAGTCGAGGACAGTGGAATTTAAGTTATTTTTCTAATCTGGGGAGAAAAACCTGGTTCAACTGCTGTAAGCTGAGCTGTCTGTGCTCAGTCATACTTAAGGGGTAAGGTAAATGCAGTGGCAGGCCAGGACTACACTTGGCTAGCCTTGGCCTTGGTAAACTAATGTGCAGGAAGATGGCCAAAGCAGTCAGTCCTTCATCAGTGAGTCAGTTAGGGTTAACATCTTTGTCATCTTACAATAGTGTGCCCTGGCTAATAGGGAACTGGTACATGACAGGATACATGTGAAGCCTGTTATTTCTGTCCCCATGGGTTGTCTGTATCCTCAGTCTGATGGAACATACTCTGACTTACTTTGGTGTTTGATTTGTTAATGAAAGGTGCTGCACCTTCCCCAAAGAAGATCACCTCCTGGTTTCTCTCCAAGGGGCAGGGGAAGACCCGTGATGACACTGCTGACTACATTCCTCATGACATCTATGTGATTGGCACGCAGGAGGATCCCCAAGGGGAGAAGGAATGGCTGGAGACCCTGAGGCAATCCTTGCAGGAAATCACCAGTATCAGCTTCAAAGTGGTGAGAGGTTATTCCAGCTATTGCACATTGCTCAGGAGTATGAGGAGAGTAGATTTTGCACAAATAAGAGACAGAATAAGTGGCAGTTTGCCTACATCTCCTCCTATTCCCTCCCTTTTATTGTCATTGCATTTGGAGTAGGGAGAGTGAACTGTATCTGTCTGTGGGCTCCATGGGATCCTCCCCTGGAACTTGCTAGATGGACGTATTGCTATGGATAGTGACCCCCTCACTGCCAAAGCAGGGACCCTGCCATGAGCTCCTCTGCCTGCCATTCTGTGAGCATTCCAGATGCTGAGCACTTGAGTCAAGTGGTGGTAATATTTTGACCTTCCTAAAGGGAGAGACTGTAAAACTTTCTGAGCCAGTGGTAGCCCAGATCTCACCCTAGGCTACTGCACTTACAATAGGATGTGACAGCACACAGGTATAATCATAAGAGAAACTGAACCTTATTAAGACTATGTTCAGACATTCCTGAGTTTCAGTGACGGCAAGAAATAAATCTAAGCATATCTGGAAGGCCACAGGAGAACAGGACTTACGACTCTCGAGACTGATAGTTAGAAAACTGCAAACTTCGTGCAAGCAAGGCAGTCCAATGATCAACCAGAAAATAGCACTAGAAAGTAGCTAAGTCCTTCCTCCCACCTTTGATTAAATTCTAAGCACAGCAAGAAAATTTGTGTAGGAGAAGTACTACAGAAGGAGCCAGGATGGCTGCAGCTACAGTACAGCACTGCAGCACGTGAAGAAATACAACCTCTAACCTTCCCATCCCTGCAGATAGCAATCCATACCCTCTGGAACATCAGGATTGTTGTACTGGCCAAACCAGAGCATGAGAACCGCATCAGCCACATCTGCACAGACAACGTGAAGACAGGCATCGCAAACACACTGGGTGAGGAACAGACCTGGTCTTGGGCAAAGGACTGAGAGCTGCTCAGGCCCTGCCAATACTGTCCTTGAAATGGAACAGCTCTTTCTCCACAAGACTCCTTTGACTGCAGCTATGTGACACTAGTGTTACTAAAATTACATCCCACTAGCACTGATTATGGGTTACCCTGCAAAAAAGGAAATTTATTTGTGTGTATACTTAGCACACATGCATTTATAGCCCAGCAAACACCTTTGACTGGCTATTGGATTGCTTTTCCTTAGGTTTCACAAGGAAATTGCACTTCTTTCCCTTCAGCTATTCTTTTTTTTAGCATCTTTAGAAAATTTGTTACCACAATCTGTGCTGTATGCAGTAATTCTTTCTGTGCTGATTAAGTTAACTTACTTCTTTTCTCCATCCTCCACTTCACAGAAGATGTGCTGGGTGCTTTATTCTCTTTGCTAGACTCAGCCTGGAGGTGGATTGATTTCTTGACATTTTTCACTTATCTTTTTCCAGGTAATAAAGGCGCTGTGGGGGTGTCATTCATGTTTAACGGAACCTCCTTTGGGTTTGTTAACAGCCATTTGACTTCAGGAAGTGAAAAGAAACACAGGTAAGATACATCCTCCCCTCTCTAAAATGGATGTTGTCCCAGGGTGAAATTCTCTGGGCAATGTTTGGAAGGAGGGCCCACCAGACAGTCACAAGCATGTTTTTCTGATCATAAAAGATGATTAAATGTCTCCTGTCAGGGCAACCTGTGCTAAAGACACTTCTCATTGTGTCACCATTTAAACGAGGGGCTTCTCTATAGCCGTTCCACATGGGCACAGGTGAAATGCACAGCAAAGTAACTTCAGAGCCAAGTGTAAATGCCATGCAAACCCAGTGCATGAGGAAAACAGTTCCCTGATCTACAGTATTTTGGAGAGATGTGGGAAGGTTTTTCCCATCCCAGAATCATGTGCTGAAGGGTTCTGTCTGCCTCCTCACTGTGGGCAGTGCTGCAACCATAGGAGCTGCGGTGCACCCTGAGGCACAGATCCTGCTGGGCAGAGCATTCTGTCAGGAATACCAAGAGGGAGTTGTGCAGCACAGAAATATCTCCACGGTGGCTAATTCTCTATACCCAGCTGTGAAATGAGTTTCCACGGTCTAGGCAGGTTCTGCACTGCATGGAATTGAAGGCAAAGATCCTGACATTGGTGAGGATATGTGCCCATGCTGGGAAGAGGTGGAGCAGTTGAAGGAAAGGTCTTGAAAGCAGAGGTCTTGAAATGGAGAGCTTGGCTTTGCCATCTTTTTTTCCAGTCCATGACCCAGAAAAGATATTGTGTGGAACTTCGGCACAGGGTCTTTGCCACTGATGGAGTTAACCTCCATGGAAGGGTTCCACAGTTCCACAGGGCTTGGAATAGCTGCCAAAATCTAGGAATGTGTTTGCTGCTGGAACTCAAAGGCAACAATCTAATGCTGGGTTTCTAGGACATACAGCTCAGAAAAGCACAGCCCCAGGAGGCAACAGAAGTGGCTTTAGGATAGCTTTCCAGCTTTTCAATTCAGGTGGAAGCAATGTGACACCCAAGGAGCTGTTCTGAATGTCACTGCCCCTCCTCAGAGCAGGCTGCCCCCAGCTCACCTGACACACGCTGTACAAGCTGCAGCATGAGCTGTGCTGTATTACTGGTTGCACTGAGTAGGTTGGGAGGCACTGAGCATGTCACCTGGGCCTGTCTGCTGAGGTGCAGTGCCAGACAGGGGGGGAAAGTTCTCAGCTTCTGATGTGCTCTCCTCTAGATGTTGAGCCAGATTGGTTCCTGCCTGGTAAAGCATCAGTCTGTGCCAGCGCAGGCACTTAGAAACCACATGGCAATTTAGTTTGTCAGGCAGATGTTTCTTGTCTTGACAGGCGCAACCAGAACTACACAAGCATCCTGCGCTTCCTGACACTGGGAGATAAGAAACTGAGTCCATTTAACATCACTCATCGCTTTACTCATCTCTTCTGGCTGGGAGATTTGAACTACCGCGTGGAGCAGCCCCCAACGGTTAGGGATGCTATGTGAATCCCTGGGGAGAAAAAATACTGTGTTGCCATAGAAGCACTGTCTTTTCCCAATCTAAGGCAACAGGGCAGAGACAGTGGCAGAAAGAGGGGAGGCAGAAAGGATCCCCAGAGCACAAGTATGACACCAGTTGAGGGAGGAAAGGAAATCCCTTTTGCCCTCTCCAGGGATTAATGGACCCAGGAATGCCATCCGGCACACTCTGCTGCTCCAGGCAGTATCACTTCCCCAAACTCCCAGCTCCCCTTCCCACTGTGAGTAAGCATCTGTCTGTGAACAGCTTGATGCAGAGATTGCCTTTCTGCACTATTTGGTTAGCTTTTAATGGCTCAGAACCGGCCTTCAGAAACAGGCAAGCCATAATAAATACTGGATAGGTTTCAGTGGGTGGGAGACAACAGCCAGCCCGGTGTTGATGTACATCTGGTGGTGTGTGTGCTTGTGTAGGGGTTGTGTGGGCATTTTGATGTGTGTTTTGATAGACAAATGTTTGGTCATGCAGCAAAGACTGGGGCCTTTCAGTGAAGGGAACGGTGAGGAGGCGGCAGGGGCACTGCTCTGTGAATCAGTTCAGAAGCACTTGCTGGCTCCCCAGTGAAGGGAGTATTTAAAAGGAGTTTTTGCATCATCTGCAGCTCTGCTGTTTCCCTGTTGGCAGGAAGCAGAGAATATTATCCAGAAGATCAGGCAGCAGCAGTATCCGGAGCTGCTGGCCTTCGACCAGCTTCTCACAGAGAGAAAGGACCAAAAGGTGTTTCTGCAGTTTGGTAAGATTCTGAGTTTGTTGGCAGGTTCCTCTCCCATTTCCACTGTCTTTCTCTGCCAGACCTGATGTGGGGCAGAGTGTACAGAGCAGCGTCTGTCTCAGCCAGGTGAGTGTTCTCAATGGGCCACACTGTTACAGCTATCTCTCTGTTTTAGAGGAAGAAGAGATCACTTTTGCTCCAACCTACCGCTTTGAAAGAGGTACCAGGGAGAAGTATGCTTACACCAAGCAAAAAGCTACAGGGGTAGGTGAAAACTCACGTCTCTTCAGAAGTATGTGGCAGAGCAGGGAAATAACTCCTACAAAAGGAAGTGACCTAATCCAATGTCTGCATTTTCTGCCCTTGTACTGTTCTGAAAGGAGTCAATACAAAGAAAAAGATTTGACACAAATCTATGGTGCTTGAGCAAGCGAATTTCCTGCTCTTTTGTGAGCTGGTCCTTTCTCTTCTTCTTGACATCACTTCTCCTTTGGTTTGCAGATGAAGTACAATTTGCCATCCTGGTGTGATCGAGTGCTCTGGAAATCATACCCCATGGTGCACGTTGTGTGTCAGTCCTATGGTGGGTAGATAACAGATTGTAGATAGCAAAGCAATCAGTCTGAAGTGGAAATGATTCACAGCACAGTCTGTAGGATCTCCTTGCACTGCCAGGCACTCAGCATGGAGGGACCTGATGTTAAACCAGGCAGAGTGGAGCCAAATCTCTCTGCCTGTAACCTTACAAGGTTGGGAATTAATTCTGATACTCTTATATGCAGAATACCCCTCAGACAGTTGTACAGTTTCAGGCCACACTGTAGGATCATTTTACACCAGTCATTACTTGGCAACAACTTTTCCTGTGCAGTTGCCATCAGGAGCTCCTTACCTGATGGTGCCAGCAGGGTACTGGGGACTGTGTATACCGTACACAGTCCAGTCTGAGGTTGGAGCTGCAAACATCCCTCTTCTGTCAAATCACATTCCAGAAAGACTGTGTGGTACCAAGAACCTGTTCCCTTTCTTGCTGAGAAGCAGCACAGAAGTGCAGTGTAGGGAAGAGAGGAAGCTTA
The DNA here is from genome assembly GCA_024733675.1 of Psilopsiagon aymara. Taxonomy (NCBI): domain Eukaryota; kingdom Metazoa; phylum Chordata; class Aves; order Psittaciformes; family Psittacidae; genus Psilopsiagon; species Psilopsiagon aymara. The sequence goes on from JANRGW010029724.1 coordinate 85,492, forward strand.
CGAGACCTGTTTAAAAAATGACTCAGAATTTCATTGAGTCTATGTAGGACCAAGCATCTGAGTACAATGTTGATGGTTTCCTGTGTATGGGATTGAGAAGAGGGCTGTAGGTGTCTCTTGGGGTATAAGGTGGACTGCTCTGATCACAGAGCCTATGATGATGAGGTGTGTGGTCAAATAAGTTCCTCTACAAAGTCTGGGATCTGCTTTTACACACTGTTCTGTTCAGTCGACTGGGCTTGCTAGAACTCAGTGTGCCCTTAGGTCAAGTCAGGACCTTGCTCACTCACTGTTAATCTTGGGCCATGAGTTGCAGTATAGCACTGAAGCAGCACCAGTGTATTCTCGTGTGATTTCCTGCCATATTAGTGCTTTAATTAGCTGTGCATGTTGCACAGGCAACCAGAAAGCCTGTAACTGCTTTTTGTGCTGGGAGAATCTAACACTGACAGTCGCTTGCGAAATGATATGGTAACATTGTGTCCGTTAACCAAATCTTTAGGTGTTTTGACAGAAGAGTTACATTCCCAAATACTAACATGAGATTATGTAGAAGCACCTTTGACTGGAGACAGTTACCACAGCGACAGTTATGTTTGCTGGAAAATTACTGAATAATATTGCTATTGCAGTGATTTCACTGGAGCAGAACACAGGGCAGTAACTCTCCTCCCTTTCCCATTGGCAGGCTGCACCACTGACATCATGACAAGTGACCACAGTCCTGTCTTTGCCACCTTTGAAGTGGGAGTCACCTCGCAGTTCGTTTCAAAGAATGGTTAGTCTGGGTGCAGTCATGCTGTCCTCACCTCTGGGCACAAAACACAGTGCTTTGTATATGTTGACAGAAAAAGCTGACTTCTTAAGAGTCAAAAATGCCCTCTCTTTATCTCCTGTTGAAAATGCTGCTATTTTCCCTTCCTCTTCCCTAGACTCCAAGTACACAGATTCCCAAGGGGAGATAGAGTTCCTGCACTGTTACGCCACTCTGAAGACAAAGTCCCAGACCAAGTTCTACATCGAGTTTCACTCCAGCTGCTTAGAAAGTAAGGTTTTGCCCAACTTCATTCTTTCTGTCCGAGTTTCCTGCTTGTTTGGAATAGTTCCCCTTCCTGTTGCTTGGATCTCAATAAATAGCTGTGTGGATCACTTGCTCCAATGCAAAAAAGGGATGAAGGGATGTCCTAGAGATCTGTTGTAGTTTACGAGTCATCCTATGCTGTCAGCAATGCAATCCAAAACACACAGCCATTTAGCTGTAATCCATGCTTAGACATGCAGTCTTCCACCATTGCTTCCATCTTGTGTGGCAACCTGATAATTTCTTGAAGAGAAGCACATGTTGTTCCTGCTTATTACACAGACAGTCTCTACTTAGCAAGCACACGATCAGTTGTATTTCTGACTGTGGCTGCTACAAATGATCAGCTGCTTTCAAAACAAAGCATCTGCTTTAAGCTAATACAAATAATTGCACTGGTTTAAAAAAGAGTAAGTCAGAGGATCAGCTTCAGGTGAAAGGAAAAGGAGTGATTTGACTCTGTAAATGGGACTGTGTACCCATCAGTGCTGCAGGTTTTACTCCCTGTCCCTGTGCTGCAGGGCTGAGCCTCAGCTCTTTATGTAATGCAAGCCTACATGCCCTTGCTGTGTTTTTTTTAAGCGGTTCCCCATCACAGGACAGCTCCTGTAAGTGGGACAGCAGGCCTTCAATGTATGCTTCATCACATTATCGCATGTCAGAGCGCCGTGTCAAAGACAGCTCCATAAAAGATTATTTTTTTGGCTGTATCGAAATTTGCATAAATTTCTATGGAAACAGTGTATTACAAATCTTAAATTAGAATTTCAAAAGTGTGCTATCTTGAGTGGCGTAGGAAGAGTTGTCATGTTCTTATCCTCCAGTCCATGTATGCACTGAGCTTCTCAGTGCCAAGTTTAACTGTAAAATAAAACCATTTAGCAATGCACCAGGAAAATCACTTGTAAAGTTACTGTGTAAACATGGACCCAAAGCTCAGACTTGAAGCTTCTTAATACTTTTAAAACTTGAGTCCAATTGGGATAATAATTGTAGGCGTTTTGGAAATCTGGCATCTGAGGAGGATTCGTAGCCAAGTTCTTGGTGTCTTTCTTCTGGCAAACTCCTTTGTCATCACTTTGCAGGTTTTGTGAAGAGCCAGGAAGGAGAAAATGAGGATGGGAATGAAGGGGAGCTTGTGGTAAAGTTTATTGATGCACTTCCAAAGGTAAGCATGGACTACGTTTCCGTATCCATATGGAAGAGAAGCCTTCCACTTGCATCCCATAAGCAACATTAAGTCTTTTACTTACATAAACACTATTTTCAGGAACATGGCCGTGGTCTTGTTTACAATCAAAAGAGGCTGTAAGAAAGCAAGATGGGCTTAAGCTAACCAGAGTGTGTTATAAGCAGGAAAGAGCTTTCTTGCCGGTATACTATATAAAAATGTCTTTTTTACAGAATTTTTTCATCGCTGTCAGGGATTCTGCTGGTGTGATCATGTCACTCAGGAGCATGACCTCCTTCTCACATTCTCAGTGAACATATCTGTGCTGACAAGTCTTTTAAGCAGGGCCTATTGTCTTTCAAGTTTTAAGTGGAAGAGGAAACATCTTAAAGAGCAGCTCTACCCTGGAGTTTCTCTGCCCTGTCAGGCAAAGTTTTTCTCAGTCTTTATACAAGAGTTGACTATTTTTTACCTGTGTCAGAAAGACCATCAGTGGCCAGACGTAGTGTTCCGTGTGTCAGTGTCAGAGACAAGTCCTGTCCTTGAGATTGAAGCTCTTCTCCATTTTCTGGCATGGTGAGAGCTAGAAGTACTATAAGAGCTCCCAGATTTGGAGTAAACATGCATGTCAGTGCCCTTCTGAATAGCCCAAAAGAACAATTGCTGACTTTAGAAAAAGTGCCTTAATGCTGACAGATTGGGGAAAGGCTGTACAATAAGCAATTGTAACAACAGTTGAACAGATTTTGGGGAACAAACCAAATCACAGTCCAGATCACTTCCTCCTAAGCAGTTTTTAGCCCTGCACTGCAGAAGAAAACCGCAGCTTAGGCCGTTAGTGTTTGATTTGTAACATTCTGTCTGCTGTGCTGAGAGTGAGAGTGGGGGGACTCTAAAAGTATGTAGCCTCCTACCACAGATCTCCAAACATCCTCAAAGAGGCTGATCCTGGAGGTAGCATGATATCCTCATGGGTTTGTCCAGCTGGGTTTTGCTCATTTGGGACTGAGGCACATGGATAACTGTGTTCGTGTAGCCCACCTATTGTATTGACCCACATTAACTTGTCTTTGCAGCTGACTCCCATTATTTCAGATCCAGAATACCTCCTGGATCAACACATCCTGATCAGCATTAAGTCATCAGACAGTGATGAATCTTATGGTAAGTGTTTAGCTCTGAAGTTCTGGATGACTCAAAATCTACTTGGATTTTTCCAAACCACTGAAGGAGTGGGAGAAAACAGAAGTAACTCTTATAGACTGAACATCCATGATGCTCTGACTTCTGATTTAGAACTTGATACACACAATAATACATTGTGGGCAATAATTTGTGAGGTAAGGATGATTAGAAGAAAATGAGCTTGAAGCAACAATCTGTGTGAGCTTTATCAGCCCCAAAAGAGTAATGGCTTAAAAAGAAAGTACAGAAATTAAATCAGGAGTCAGTCTGTTTAAATTAGTTTATTCAAAACATACAAATCCTGTTTTATGGATTTGGCTCACGTTTTCTTCACCAGTAATGGAAGCTCAGAACCCTGCAGCCACCTGCAGCTGTCTCCAATGCCCAAATTCTTCACACATATGTGAAGAAGTGAAATGAATGCCGCTGATTTCTCCAGGGACATTACATTCCTTACTGTGATCCGGAGCAGATTCTCTCCGGTAATCTCAGCCCTGTCAGCACAATGATAGTAGATGACTGACAGGAGAAAAATACCTCAATGCTTTTTTCCCAGTCCCAGGCTCGTTGTCTCCTTGTCTCTAGGGGAAGGCTGCATTGCCTTGCGAATAGAAGCAACAGAATCTTTAGCTCCTATCCATACTGTGCTGACACACCATGGTGAGAAAACAGGAGTCTTCCAAGGTGAAATCAAGTTACAAACGTCACAAGGAAAACAGAGAGAGAAACTGTATGGTAAGGAATGAGATTATCTCTGCAGTGCTCACCCCAGAGAATATCCATCTCAAAAGATATCTGTCAAGGAACTGAAAATTATCCTTGCAGTGCTTTTAGCTCCCAAAGAGGCAAGAACTTTTGATGCTGACTGCAAGATGTATCTTAGTTCTCAGGAGTATCTGTGCTCTTTCGGAAAGCCACAGCAATGTGATTTGGGTTTTTTCCTTTTTCATCGTTCAAGTAAATTCAGCAGACTGAGAGAGCCCCCTGTCTGTCACTAATACTGGTTTTATTGAATGGTGATGCCTTACTTCCACTTGTGCCTGTGTGACAAGGCTCCGGTCATCCTGGGAAAATTCAGCAAAGAGCATGTGAGGCTCTCAAGTAGCACTTCCTTAGCTAAAGGATCACAAACCCTGCTCCTTTTCACCTTGCTACCTGTTGTTCTCTTTCAGAGTACAAAAGCAGCCTCTTTATATTTACTATTATTCTCAATGGTAGAATGACCTGTATGTGGCTGTTTGGTGGATCATGACCTTTCTATTTCAAGAAACATGCTTTTTCCTGTGTCAATGAACATGATATGAATTAGTGGGCAGTTATAAACAACAGCATCAGCTGCTTAAAACTGTCATTCTGATAGTCAAGAGAGATGCCTTAATACAAGCAGTTAACACAGCAAACTGATGCAATGATACTGTGAAGCTGCCAAAACACTTTTTAATGCCTTTTCTTTCATTTCCTTCAGATTTTGTCAAGATTGAACGTGATGAAATTGCTGGGCAGAAACCAAAGAATATCAGCAACTTAGAGCCCAGCAAAGACTGGGATCAGACTAACAGGTAAAGGGCAAGTGTGTAAGCTGGTTATGGAAAAGTAGTTGACTCAATGAAGGCAAAGCTGTGCTTGCTGTGGGAGCAGTATTAATAGGCATGCTAAGCACTGGAAAGCTGCCTTTGTGGCTCTCTGGTCAGGGCTGGTCAATGCTCCTGTGCCCAAAGCTTCACAAGCTGAGAATGCATTAGCCAGGTTGGGTTCCTGCACCTCACTTAAAAAGGGCCCTTTTATTTCCAACAGAAAGTCGAAATCTACTCATCTGGTGGCCAGAGAGGCAGCAGCCATTGCTCGCTACTGGGGGAACGCTTCCTCTTCTCCAGACAACCTGGGAAAGGAAGATACATTACGGTAATCTTGCTGCTTCACCTCTGCCAACTTGGGGTTGGAAGCCATGCTCACACTGCCTTGTCTTTTCTTTCCCAAGAATCATTGGCTCACAGTTTCATAGGTGCATTTCCTTGCAGGCAACTTCCTGCCTTCTCCCTGCTAGCCTACATAGGTACATCTCAAAAGACCTCTCCCGTTGTTCCTTATTCCTATGCTGTGCAATGCTGCCCAGTGCTGCCATTTGCCTCTTGTTTGAAGCCATCCTGCTGCAGCTTCCAGCTGAACTGCTGGGCCTAGAAACCTGTATAAGCCTCTGAGTGCTCTCTGCAGCCTGGAAATGGAAGTGTCTATGGCAGCCAGGGAAACTACTTGGTGCTGGGGCCTTGACCCAGCTGCTTCCTCTCCAATGACCCAGAGGAGAGAGGCACTAACAGGACTCCTACCTATTCTCTGATTCCAAAGCATCAGTGGCCAAAAAAAGAAGTAAATGGCACTGAATCTAAGCACTCAGTGGGCATTACCTCCCTTATAGCGGGCAGGGAGACAAGAAACAAATGTATTTGTGCACGTACCTTCCTAACAGTATTTCTTCTCTTCGGCAGCTCCACTCCCACAGACATCAGCAACCCCAACTACCTGGGGATGGCTGCTTTCTCTCAGCAGCCCTCTGCAACTAGCCAGCTTAAGCAGACACCTTCACCAGACCAGCTGCCTGCTCTCTGGAGCTATGAGCAGCAGCCCAAAGAGACTGCGTCTGTAATGGGACAGAGTCAGTCATCCACCACATCACCCTCTGTGTTGCCTCTATCTCCAAAACCATCTCTCCAGCCTACAGTAAACAGAAGCATTTGTAGTCGGAGCCAAGAGTACCTGTAAGTCTTTGAGTTTTGCACTGGGGCTTAGTGCCCTCTCTTCTGTCATTCTGCACAGTCACTGTTTCATGATCTGCAGAGAGTTCAAGGTGCTACATAGTCTCTCAGACTTTCATCTCTAGAATTAGAGACAGAAAACTGAAGGTCACAAGTGCAGCACATCACATATTTGAAGAAAACTAGCATAGCTAGTTTTGTGAAAGGAAAACACAAAATACATGTGTAATTTTCATTCTCTACCAAGAGAAGGAAAAGACCAGAGTTGGTAACAAAGCAAAGGGAAGAGTGGCATAGCTCTTTCCACTGGATGGGAAGGAGGAGAGCTCCTTCACATGTCCTTTGTGAAGTACCTGAACCGAATTTCTGTGTACACTACTACACGAGTGCCCAGCTTGCCATAGAAGTTAGAATCCATCTACTGCATCTATCACAAGTCTTGATGCAGAATTTCCATCCAGCAATTGAAAATATCCCATCCATACCCATCTAAGTAAAGTGATGAGGCTACTCCACCCTAGTGCTGCACACACTGTCCTCGTTCAGACCTCTTTTTCATAGTGACAGATGCTTCCTTTGTCTGGGCTATAGTTCACCAGTAAATGGATGTGGCACTCTGTAAGCCAGAACTTGCAGAATTCAGAACTGCAAGCAGTGCCTCAATCTGTTATGTACCTGACAAGGCTTCATCATGCTCTCAGCTCTTTTCTCCTGAGTGTACCGACATTCAGAAAAGTCTTGAAGCAAGGAGCACAACTCGTTTGAAGACTCCCAAAGAACGTGTGTCACTCACACCTAATCTCCTCTGTTCAGTGATATTGTGGCTGATCTTTTAAGTGTCATGATGGCTCTCCAGATGAAAGCCTTGCCAAATCGGGTCAAGTCATATAAAACCCACGAAACCTCCCTTGTCCCACTGTGCAGCTGTGCTGTCATTCCAGTCTGAGCCTCAATTCAAAGGCCTCAACTGTGAATGAACAATGATTGCCTCACCTACAGAATTATAGCTATTACTCATATATAGCACATTTGAGTGCATTAAGGAGTCTTATCCCTTCCCCAGGAATGCCATGTGGCATTGGTAACAAGAGGAGATTGACCTAGTTGAAAAATGCTACAGTATGGTGTGAACTCTGACTCAGTTAACTGTCCAGGCAGACATTTCAATCCTTTCTGCCAAATTTGAAGATTCTTTTTAGTATTTAAATTCAGATTTGTGTGTGTGACAGAGCCTTCAGAGCACTTGGCACACTCTGACTCAGTAGCTTATCTCTGTTTAAAGAGAAGCCAAATACCACTTGGACAAAGACTGTAGTCCAGCAGGGAGTTTATACTGTACTGTGCATTTCTGGTCTCTGCTGTCATATTAATAATGATTAAACAAAGTAAAACCAACACACAATTCTGTTCTCTCCCCAAATTTTACTGTTATCCTGCCACCCCTTTGCACTATCTGTTCCGTCTTATTATGCTCATTTCCTACTCACTTTGTTTAAATCATTGTCTCTTGCCTGCTTTTTACAAGTCTCTCTTTACACTGCTTTGATGACTCTAGGCCACCTGAACTGGGGAAAACCATAGCAGAGCCTTCACTTCAGGAGGAGGGGCAGCAAAAGCCAGAGATGTTTGAGAACCCACTGTATGGCTCTATGGGGTGTAAGGGCAAGGTGGCACCAAAGAAAGAACAGGACTACCCCAAGGCCTCACGAAAAGAGCAGCCACCACTGCCTGATCAGAGCTGCCATCTCACAAAGTCCCAGGAGCCTGAGAGCAGCAAGACAGCCAGCAAACAGCCATCATCCCCTTTCCTGGTCCCCACACAGCGGTTTCGGTCCTATACCTGCTCTGGCCAATCTGAAGAAAAGAATTCAGGTGAAAAGACTCAAGGAAAGCCAAAGATTACCACACCATTAGAAAACTCAGCACCACTCAAAAAGCTAGTCAAGCCATTGAGGTCTGAAGTCAGCCCAAGTACCCAGGGGCAGCAGAACAAACCACCCCTTCCCTCGAAGAGCCGGGCAGTGCTGGACATGCAGAACTCCAAGGGCCGAGACTATCGGGACAGTTCAGAGCTGCCACACTCTGGGAAGCATCGGACAGAAGAAGGACCGGTCGGCAGGACAACTACACCGGTGTGTTACTTGTGGCAGTGCGGCAGGGTAGAAGTTGGCATCACAGCAGAGTGCTGCTAGAGTAGTACTGCTGTAATCACTGTGCCCTCGCTCTGCATGCCCTAACCAAGCTCAGAGCACTGTCCCACAAGCCTACAGGGCCTGCAGAGTAGGGAGTGTCGTACAGCAGTATTGCTGCAGAAGATGCCATGTTGTGAAACCATAGTTTTGCGTGAAGTGTTAACTCTTCTGGAGTGTTTAGACTTGATGGCCAGAAGAGGAACACAAATAGTCAGCTACTTCATTATTGCTCCTGTGGTGCACACCACATTATGCCTGAAAATGTCCAAACTTGGCCTCACAGCGCAAACCTACAGTACTGCCTAAGAGATGTGCTTTGCTATAAACAATAAAAAGATGACTGAAAGTAGTTATCTGTGGGAAGCACTTACCAGCTTAGAACAGCGGTGTCCAAAACCATTACTGAACCCCCCACAGAAATAATCACACATTTACTTCTCTGGGTGGTGGTGTTTGGGAGGGGGGGAAGGTTATTTTTTTGTTTGGTTTTGGGGTTTCTTCTGTTTGTTGGTTTTGGTTTTGGTTTTGTTTTGGGGTTTTGTTCGGTTCGGGGGGGGGGGTGTCTTTTGATTTTTTTCTTTTTTGTTTTTCTTTCTTTGTGGGTTTTGTTTGTTTATGGGGGTTGGGGTTGGTTTTCTGTTGGCTTGGGGATCTTTTCCTCCAGAACATCACGAGCTGGATGAGAAGAAGCAGGGGAGGTCTAAGTAAATGGGCTTGGGAGAAAACAAGATCCCACTTGAATGAGCTTTAAGATTGTGGGGTTTTTTCTTCTCCATCAAGACTTTGAGAACCGACACTAGACAAGCTGATGTCTTCTCTTGTCTCCACAGTGACAATGGCACAACAGATGGCACCCTAGGAGGAATCCTGATGGAAGAAAGATGGAGACTGCTGCTTTGTTCACACTGATGTCCTCTGGTCTGGTTCTAAAAAGACTGGGGAGTTTTACTTCTGAGGGTGTATCCCTCTCTATGATTATGAAAATGTTCTAGCTGAGAAGTTTATCCTGTGTTGCTCAGACCAAGAGGACCCGGGACCACAATACCAAACCCAAGTTAGCCTTTTGTAGTGTCACTCTGGTACTTCTGTTAAGAGGCAGGTGATTCAGTACATGCATTAGTAAACGTTCTGAAAAAGAGGAAGGTACGGTGAGAGGCCCAAGGGACAGAAGGGGTGCATTTAAAGAGCTTCCTTTCCACAAAACCAAAATTTTTATCTTGTGTTACAGAATCCCTATTGAAGAGTGATGTGTAAAAGAAAGCATTTTGAAAGCGGTACAGCTCCAAAAGCACATCCTGTCCGTGGAGCAAGGAGTTAGGGGAGGGTGGGGAAACAGTTTGAATAGCAGATACTGATGAATGTCACAGGCTGCCAATGGAGCCAGCTTTGTCTCTGGCATTAGCTCGCAGGCTGCATTCATGCATGATTCATGCAGAGTGTGAGGGCTGGCCCTTGGCACTGTGGCTCGCTCTTTCTAGCAGGTAGTGCTTTCGTACCCCTAACAAAAAAAGGCAGCTATCAGAACTACATGCAGGAATGGGAGATTAGGCAGGACCCATAGGCAGTCTAGGAGGATAGCTGCCTGAAGGGATGGACAGCAGTCATTCCAGCCTGTCTTACAGCAAGCATTCTGCTTTTGAAGGACACTGGCCAGATGGTTTTGTAGCATTCTGAATAGATTAATGCTGACCTTACTGTACACTTATGTTCAATGACTGAGAATGAATAATGTTGACATACTTGTAATATCTGTTATATTCACAGTAAGTATTAATGCTGTGGTTACAATTGTTTGTGACTTAATTGTTGCTATTGTTTCCATGTTGATTACTTAAAAAATAATAAAATATTCACCTTTCTGATCATTCTTTGCTGAAAATTCAGCACTGCCTGCCATGATTCAGCTTCAGCTGGGTGCTACGCTCAGCGACTGTAGTCCCTGCCCAGAAGAGACACCAAAGGCACCGAGGAGTGCATGGAATATACAACTGAGGACATATTTGTGTGTGTGTGTGCACAGACCCTTCCGTGGATACAGCTGGTTTAAAAACTCTAGCACCCATTAGCAGGTACAGTTACAGTTGTATGAGTATAGAAAATGTACAGCAGTTTTACTGGAGCAGAAGACACCAAGCATAGGCTTGTCAGAATGGGTGGAAAAGGTAGAAACCTTTTAAAAAGAGAGTTTTTTCTGCCATGCAGGCTAGAGTTTCAAAACATCATTACTGAAACACCTGGCACTCCACCTAGAAGTCAGCAAGACAGGCCATGATTTTACATTCCTCTTGCTTTATTCAACAGAGTCCTGGCTGTGTAATCCTCATAATTCAATAGCTGTGGTATTTCCCTGAACCTGGGCAGTGTTTCACTTCTCCAGATTCCAGAAGAATTCGTACAGCCACAGAGTAAAACCTTCTTGGAGCAGGTGAACTTTCTGTGCAATATGGAGAGTGAGGTCTCCATACCAATCCTGTGTTCGTGTACGTTCAGAGATGGAAATGTGACAGGATTTCTACAAAACGTTTTTAACTTCTCAACAATGAGGCAGGGTCAGATTTTCTGTGTTTATCCACTGACTTCCTATGCTCCAGAAAAGAAAGTATACTCCCCAAAGTTTGCAAAATAAAAGCTTGATATAAAGCAAGGATAGCTTCTCACAAAAATATTCTCCTGTTTCAGAATACTGCTTAAATTTGGCACAGATTTGCAGATGAGCAGAGTTTGAGAACACTGGATTTACTAAGGCATAATATAACATCCAGGTACTTGGTCTAGCCCGTCCTTTAGAAAGATGTATTGCTGGGGGAGGAGAGCAGCTCTCTGCTAAGTTTCCAGCAGTAAGAAAATGCATTTCTATTCTCATGCTAAGAATGCATTACCTACTAGATTGAGAGCTGGGTAAAAGTTATCACTGGTGGCTTGAAAGAGAGTCTGAGGTATCCTCTGTACCAGGAATGATGGAAAATGCCACCAGATTTTTTGGAAGTGGAAAATGTGCAAAAGAAAGTCCTGTAAAGAGCCTTCTGAGGCCTCTGCAGAAGAGAATTCTCAGGTGAGCAGTTTAGATATAGAGTGGTAGAGATAGGCTGGTGCAAAAAAAGTAGGGGTACACTGCACAGTACTTGTCTTTATGGTAAGACTAGCAGAATGTTGAGGTGGCAGAGTTGGCAGCAGCAATGGTGGGAGCATCCCTGATGTGAATATTAGAAAAACTAAATTTAACAAATGTCTTGTTCCTATGTTTGTTATATTTCTGCTTTCTGTCATAATGCCCTTAATATTTAAAGGTTTTACTGCCTTGTGTCCGGAACCAGATGAAACCTGGACTGAACACAACCTGCTTCTTTCCCTTATGCCCCTGGGCTTATGAATCCTTGCCAAACCAGACACACTGTTAGGCAAGCTCTTTTATTGTCCAGCTAAGTTGGTACAGACAGTACAAATGTAAGACATGAAGGGTCTGAATTGTCCAAAAGTTTACCAGTTTTCCTCAGACATAGCACCCTTTAACTTCTTAAAATAGCTGCAGTCTTAGTGTACTCATTTCAGTGGAGACCCAGCTGTCAGAAATGTTTTAAGTTCCAAGTTACAGGATGTAATGTGTTGAACACAGTAACTTTAAAATCCCGTTTCCTGCCTGCACCTGATGCATCTAACACAAGCCCCTGTGTACTCTCAACTGTGAAACTGTCACAGGGCACTGTTAAATCTCTTCCTCAAATGCTGGAGTTGGCTACATTTTTCCCTCCTGTTGAAAACACGGTCTTACAGAAAACAGCTCAAGGAGGAGGGAAAACAGAAGGAAAAAAACCCAAAACAAATGAAGATGAGTTAGTCCCTCCAAAATAGCAAGGGGATAATTTTGATGTTGGTTACGAATTATGGTCCTTAGGCCTCTGGTCTCTGGGGCCAAGCACTCCTTTTCTGTACAGCTTAAACCCAAGCATTAAGTCACAATCTTTCAATTTTGATTTTTAAACTAATGTTTATCCTAAAGTGTTTGTAATTTTCTGTTTTCCTTGTCATAGTACAGTTAAAATAGGGATATGTTGTCCAGAAATTAATTGATCCCCATCCCCCCCCCCCCGGCCACAGCTCCTGATTTTTATAATGGAGGCTGTTACTTGTGTATGATTAAACTATGGGTGTTAGGACTAGCTAAATGGCTGAAGTGACTCAGGGCAATTCCCAGAGACCTCCTAACCGACAACTCCGGATGGCAATAGATTGATTGGAAATGCATGATATCCAAATACTTATCTTTCTAATCTCTGCCTGAGAGAAATACTCACTTTTCCCTCTGGGACATTTGCTGAAGAGGCTCCGTCCCTACCCTCATTTGTTATATCCCTTGCTGATAACATAAATGAGAAATGCAGCTAGTGGACTGTGCATCAGGAAAGTTTAGGTGACGGTGAAGGCTTCTCTTGATCTGCAGTTATAACTGACAGTGTGGTGCCATAATATGTGTCAGCTGCATCTGTGTGGTGCTTATTTTGTGATGGCTGAAGTATTTAACAAGGGAGGCAATAACTTTCCCTATTTTCTGTGTACAGCTGAAGCAAGAGCCCAGTACAATTGGAACTGTCTTGTAACTGCTCACATCTGCCACCCAAGTGCCTATGGAGGGGGCTCATTATGCAAGTGATACAGAATCCAAATACTCATTTCAACATGCCAAATTTCCCTAGTGTAGAAAAGGTGTTAGCTGTAGGGGTACAAGATGTTCTTTCTATATATATATGAGCAAACATCAGTTTATTATTCACATGAATATAAAAAAGATCTCCTTTCTAATTCCACAGAGTGCATGTGGTGTTGTTTCAAATGTGTCTCTTAATAAGAAGTATTTTAAGATTGCATTTGTGTCAAAACTTGTGAAGTCTTTCAGAAGCTCTTTCACAGTTGAATCCCAGGTTGACTGAAGCGACTTCTTTTCACGTACTGTAATTTGCTCTATTTTCTTGTGATGCATCACCAAATTTCCCTCAACTTCTATTATCAGTTCACTACCATTATCCTGTTTTATTAACTTTATTTGCAGGTCATCTTTGTACCTGCTCCCAAGTCAGCCAAACAAAAGGTACATTAGACATGCAGAGATTAATTCAGCTCAGCAGAACCATCCGCTGGTTCATAATGTCATGTATATGGATCCAGTCTATATTGAAGCCATGGTTTATTTCTGTCCCAGATCTGCTTCACTGTATTTTGGCTTCTAGAGATGGATGAAAGTTTTTGTCCAATGAGACTCACTTCCTGCAAACACACAGAAGGGCTCTGGTGTATCCTTTTCGATCAAAAATAACATTCCTCTGTAGCATTCAGAAAACTGTAACCAAAACCGTATTCTCAAAATCCCTGTTTTTCAGAAGACGTCAGGAATACCAGCCATGAGCATTTGCTGAGATTTGGGGGTTGGACTTGAGAGTCTCCAGAGGCCCATCCAGCCTCAATTATTTTCTGCTTCTGTGTTTATATTCAACTGAAGTTATCCTGTGCCAGAGCCGGTGATCTGCTACGCATTATGGTTATTACTACCATTTTATTGCTTTTTTCACAGGGTCTGGTGTAGATTGCATATAGGATAAATTAATCTCTGATCATAAAACAGTGCATTATATCATAACTAATAGAGATATAGATGGCACACAACAGAGTACTAAATGGTTGGCTTGGAAACAAATCAATGAATCAAAAAGGATGAAGGAGACGGGGTCCAGCAACAAGCAAGAGGTTGCAGTAAAGCAACCAATGAAGTAGAAACTGTGGAACGAGAGAGAATCCAGCAGAAAGGAGGTGGGTAAAAGCCATCTCTAATAGAAAGGTCGAGCCAGAGAAGGAAAGAAGGAACAGCAAAGAAATCAGGAAAGAAACAAGAGACCTTTTTAACAGAAAAGATGAAGAGTTAGCATGGAAATTATGTCTGCTGGGTACTTTACAGCAATTTGCATCTTCACAATTACAGCTTGTAAGCACAAAGAAAACGACAAGATGTGGGAAATATTCCCTCTCTTCAAATGTAAACTCCAAGATCCAAAACAAAGCCTAATTTGAAAATGGAGATTTGAATTTAATTTAGCCTTTGGGGAAGGCACTGCCGATCTGCATCTTTAAACAGTCCCAACTGCCCAAATCTTTCCTCTGGGCCACTCCTCATATGTATTTTGGCCATTCCTTCTAAATTACTTTGACACTCTGGATTTTTCTTGACGTGCTGGCTAAAGCTGGACATGTCTCCACCAGAAACCTTGCTGTTGCTGACTAAAGGGAAAGGATCATTTCATGTCTCTTGTTGACAACAGCCCTGCTTATCTCAGCGATGAGGTCTGCCTGTTTTGTGATAGTATGCTGTTGCTGACCCGTGTTCAGCTGGTGAAACAATGCAAACACTAGGTCCTTTCCTATAGATTTTTCTGCATTTATGTGTTCAGTTCCTCCTGCCTGAGGTGGTGCTTTGCATTTATCATTGCTGAACAATGCATCCCGTTCATCAAGAGAATTTTGACCTGGAAACCTGCTCTCCAGCATAGTTGCAGTCTTCAGTCTCTGCATGGGAAACTGCAGCTGCTGTGGGTGTTAGAGCGGAGCTTGCCATCAGAGACAGAAATGGATTCAGAAGCATGACAGAGACCTCACAGAATAGACAGCACCTTCTAGGAATGCTGGAGTTACACAAAGTGCTGGGTGAAAGTCCTTTTTAAACACAGACTATAGCATATAGCTTTTGCCTCCTGTGGCACTGGCTGACGTAACGCGGTACTGGACTACATTCAGATATTGCTGCTTCTCCACATCCTTCATTTGTAAGTAATTAAATACAAATGATTGTAACCTGGGGTTAAGGAGGACACTATGCCCCGCGTGGTGGTGAGTTTAATCCCACAGCTAGGATGCCCAGCCCGCACCAGCATGTGTGCTGGGAAAGCTGGTGAAGATGTATGGCCCCACATTCAGGCACACCTGAGCGCAGAAGGAAGTTGTTCCAGCATTTTCCTTTTTGTCCAAGATTCTGGGACCGGTACAGCGCGTGTCTGACTGCTCTGCCCAGCTCCACGATGAACCCCTCTGACAGGCACTTCATGTCTGGCCCATCACCTGGTACAGAACTGGCCTTCATGGCAAGTTGATCCATGAAATACTTTTATATGAACCTTTGTGCCTGTGCACAATCTGGCACGCTTGGTGCAAGAATCTCTTTAATGCCTGAAATTGCCTCAGTGTTTTTCCCTTTCATATCCGCTGAAGAGGGTTTACTCTCCTTTGCCTTTTTTTCACTTGCACAACTACCAAACCCACAGTAAGACTTCTGTGGGAAGTAAAGTTTCAACCTTTAGGGATGTAGAGCACAGCACACTCTCAGAGGCAGAGTTTTCACCTTTTCACCGTGGGATGAGATTTCTGAACATCATTAGATTTGTTAGAAGTCTTGAATGCTTATTCCTGAAGGAGGCTGTTGAACAAATTAGCAGATTCTAATGGTGGAGATAGCAGAAAGGTGCTTCAGGCAGAGAAAGAAGCCACTTCCAATCTGAATGAGCTGTTTCATCACATGTGCTCTTGAGCTGTTGTTCATATGAAAGGAGAGCAAGATGACAGACGATGACATGGAGCAGGCATGTGCTATTGGAAAGACTGTCAGAAGCTTAAGCTGAGTTTAAGAAGAAAGAGGAACTTTATTCTGTAGTGGAAAAAGCACTGTTACAGGTATCATATAAAATATAATCAGGATGTCCTGCCCACTACGGAAGTCACAGATTACAGAAAGGTGGATATCTTTAACATAGTGTGGTTTTTCTAAGACTCAAACCTATACAGATGAGAATTAATTGGAACCCTTCCCTTGGATCAGTCTCATTGTTATTCTAAATGGTAAATACTGCGTTTCCAGTATCCAATTTATCTAATGCTTGAGGACACATTTTCTTCTGTATTTTTTCCATGCCAGCTCTGCTCTCATTGACTGATCCCCTGCCCCGCTGAAAGCAGCAGTGGACAACTACTTTCTGTCCCAGTTTCAGTGGGAAAAGCCTTCTCTCAAAGATGAGCTGAAGGATTTTTGTTGGAGAGGCTGAAGGAACGCGGTGGTTGGCCACTCAGAGATAGCGAGGCACTTTAGGGTTGGTATATTAAGGCCAAGGTAAAAGCATCAGCTAAGTCTAATTCCTGTATTTTCCTCTTCTCCCCTTTTCCTCGTGCTTCATGTTTGGTTTCTGCTTTCTCTGCCGAGGATTAAGATGTAGAGAAGATTTGACAGGATGAATTTCAGCACTGTCCTTCTAGAGTCCAGCAACTGTATCTGTAGGATTAGGACTTAAGTTTACAGCTTCAAGTACTTTCATGTTTTTAAACATCTAATTTGATTTTACAATGTATAAGCAGAAAAAAGTAGGCTGTGTGCTTACAGTTGGGTAAATTAGTTTCGTAGAGAGCATGCATAACCTTGTGTATTATGTACTTGATAAGGCAGAGCTGTGCAAGAACTGTTATTAGCTCAACTCCAGTGTAATAATTTAGTGAATCATCTGTTTTATTGTTACAATTTAATAACTGCACCTTCATTTACCCAAAAGAGAAACAAAGCTATTTTGCTAGCCCAAGACAAGCTGTGTGCACCCTGCCCAGTTTCAAATTGAATTACAATAATATGGTTACCAAATGCATTACTTAACAAGCTAAGCAGTTAAAAGCAAAGCAATGAAGCAAGTGTTGGGGATTTTTACATTCACCAGAGCACACACGGTTTCTTTGTGATGCTGTGCAGGATGTACTGCTGCTGTGCAAGCTGCCCTTGCAGTTTATGCTGTGTTCCAAATGATTTTTCAAAGTAGTTCTATCTAAAGACCCCGAAACCGCACTTTATTTCATCACTGCCCTCCTTGAACAGCTTGTAACTCAGTAAAGCTTCACGATTGATGCTCTGCATGTAATGCAGGAACTGGGCGTTGTTTCGTAGGGAGATCTGGGGGAAAAGGCCACAAAACCACCGAAGTACTGCAGATGCATCTTGGGCGATGCAGTACATCACCCTTCTGATAGCTGTGGGGCTTTTAATAACTATTTAGTTTCATTCATAGCGCCAATAGGGCACTAACGCCAACACGAGGGCACAGCCCTCTGAGGACGGCGACCGCTGCCGCGCCGCTCTCAACATGGCGGCAGCGCATAGACGCGCGTCCGCACAGGACATAAAATGGCGCAAGGCCCCCTTCCCCTGGGGGGTGTTTCTCTGCCCGCTTGGCGGTGGGGGTTGATCCCCCGGTTGCCGTGTACCGTCGCTGTGGGGTACTGCCCGGCGCTGAAGCGAGGGCGGTGCGGTGCGCGGCGCCGGAGCCCGAGCCCAGCGGGTGGGTGGCGCCAGGCAGCGGGGCAGCCGTTGTCGCCATTGCGGTGCGCCGCTGAGCAGCGAGGGCCCCTGACGGAGCGCGGGCGCAGCGCCATGGCGGGCGCGGGGCGGCGGCTGCGG